>JBBBDQ010002285.1:1540000-1770000 GCA_037127315.1 Ascarosepion bandense
TTATGAATATCATTTCTTATGTCTTTGTCTATGAGTGTATCAAATTTGATTTAAATCAGACGACTCCTTCTATAACCTGATTTTTTTGATTATTGATTTGATATTTATTGTGGGTACCTCGACACAAAACCTAGCTAAGAACACTCACAGATGCTTATAGTACAACTGTATAAATTTTCAAGAAAATCCTTTCAGCCATTTCTGAGTCTATAGATAATGGATACACACACTGACACACACACAAAGTTCTATTTATATATAAGTTTAGATTAGATTTAGATTTAGATAGATAGAATTTATTAAATAAATTCTATAATCACATATTTTTTTTTCACTCAAATTCTCATGATAAAACATTGGGGACATATTGTCAATTAATGACCACAATCTACAATACCTTATGAGTGTGTTTTTGATAAGCTGTCATGGTAGTCTGAATGAATTTACCCTGCTAAACATCCACCCGTTCTACTATTCTTTAATTTAATCCTGAAAGAGCTTGTTGAAACACACATCCAACTGCAATTTTGTTTAACATCATTGAAAATGAGTAGGCTGGGTTCGGCTCACTTTACTGTCAAAAATATCCCATGTTAAAAACCTACCATAAACCATAAGATTTAAGGTTCACATTTTATACCTGGAGTATAAGATGGCTACCTATTTTGGGGCGAATTTTTTAAGGTTAAAAGGTCATTTTGTACACCAACATAAACAGTATTTCACAATGCAGTGTGACACAATAGGACCTGGCCTTGATTCGAACACCCACAATGTCAAATGACTGATTAGGATGGTTTGTTTTACAGCATATCAATATCAGTGGGTTATTTAATGCCAACATGATTTTTACAATAGATTTGTATGAATAGAATATATTTGTAAGAAATATGTTTATAGATCAGGTTTCATTGACATACTTTTGTAAAGTGGATTTTGTTGAGAGTCAGATGTATGTTTTTCTCCTTCAAAAATGTATTGCAGGCATGCATATTTTTTTACCCTCAAGAATATATTGCTGCTAACACACACACACACATATATATATATATATATATATATATATATATATATATATAATTTTTTTTTCCCCCTTCAAAAACATATTGCTGGTAATATTTTTTCTTAAAAAATATATTCCTGAAACTTATTATAAAAGTCTATTTTTATACTTTCATAGTGTTTTGGCCCAAGTTCGGTGGGTAACTACTTGCCCATAGCTGGGACTAACAGGTACTACCACTCTGGATCTGGGTGGATCTGGAAACAAAAGCAATTAAGAGGTGGTACTATGCTCCTCACAACCTCCCTATTAGAGGCCTTGCTGCTGGGTAAAGTTTATTGTCATATCCAGGACCATCAAATGATTGACTTGTACTTTACAGCTTAATATTCAACAGGTTATTTAAAGCCAGGAAATATTTTTTAGATTGTAAAAAATTTTAGATATGAAGATACAAGTTACTAATACTAATTAACCCATAACTGGCGGGGTAGAAAAGAAAAGTTTCATATCATTCCCAGTGGTATTTGCATGTAATTCCAAGCCATTATCCATTACATCATTTGCATATTCAACCTCACAACAAATGGCATTTTTAAGCAGTCACCAATCTAATAAGTAACTAGGCTTGATGTTGCTTAGGTTTGGTAAAAGTACAGAGACCAGTGTTTTGCCCTAAGCAACCACCCCCGCCTTAAAGAATACTTCATTACTGTAGGTTGGTGCATGATTCAACTAAGTTTATCTCAAAAGAAAGACTTCTGAATAAGGTTAAAAAGAAAATCTCTCATTTGCTATGCTGAGAGTACAAGAACATTGGTTTCAATGTGATGTGCCTGTAAGCCCCCCACCCAAAGTTAAGAGAGTTCAAAATAATTTTATCGAGGACTGCAGAGTCTGGTATTTTATGACCAAGCAGTGAAATCTTTAAAGCATAAATGCAGCCTCCTACCCAATGTCCAGAAATAATGAAAATGGAAATAGTAAATCAATAAATAAATGAAAATATTTGGGATGAAGTGCCACTTAGCTGGAAGATAAATAGTTCCGGTCAAAAGTTTACATAGGCAGAGTCATTGTTAAAATAGTCAGTTGCAAGCTGCTTGTAGAGAGCAGTCAGTTACAAGCCAGCTGTTAGGGATGATAAACCTTTTGTGGTGATGCTGAGAAGCAGAAAACTGTAATTATATATATATATATATATAGAGAGAGAGAGAGAGATAAGAAGAGGTGCAGTAGGAGAGAAGCAGGGTTCTCACTCAACAGAGAGAAGATCTGGTCTGTTCATTTGATAAGAAACAAGTTCCATTCAGCCAGCCTCTTCCCTAGAACTGTTACCTTGTGGACCAAACTCCCAAGTGGTTGCTTCCCAGAGAAATACAATCTTGGTCTCTTTCCAGGGTTAACTTATGTCATATTCATAATATGCATTGTTTTATTTCCTCCTTTAAAACAATCCCACTTAGTAATCCTCTAACTTGAGTGGCCCTTGGGTGAACAGAAAATAAAAATAAAAAAATCTAAAAAATTGGATGCTATGATATATAATGGCCTAAATAGTTTCAACATTGAAGCTTATCAGAAGTTAATTAAGCCAAACAAGGCATGAAACTAACTAATTATTAAATCCAGAGGGTGGCTACAAACGTTTGGCCTATAATGTAGGTCTGAGAATTTCCATAAAGCACAGTGGCACCATATACAGACCATTATCTTTATTTAATGTTCAGTACTCTGCGCCATTTATAAATATTACTTCCCATTTTGCTGTATCTAGTTTTTATATATTAGTTCTATATATCTGTCTCAGTTTCAGGTGTTGCTATAGAAGGATGTGACTACACAACAAAGATTTTCAACTTGCACTGGCAGGACTAACATTTTGCTTGTTGAAAAAAATTACCTACAGAGTCTTAAAGATTCATAGCATCTCATGATTTTTGCTACACTAGTTTATGATGATGATAATATTAATCCTCTATTATAATAAAGACTGTTTTATATATATATTTATTAAAAATTTTTTTCTATTTCTTTGAACGGAGTTACATTTTTTTTTTCAAATAAACATTTTTCTACTTTATAACATTAATGAAAATAATTGCTTCTTTTCTTAAAACAAAGTTATTTTGTCTTTCAAATGTGTTCCATAGAAGCTCCAACTTAAAAATATTTATTAATGATTTTTTTTCCTTTAAAGTTTAAGCTTGTCTTTGAAATAATGGGTTTCATATAAATCTTCTATAGTACTTTAAAATAGTAATTCAAAAAAATTCATTGCATTTTTTTTTTCTTTAAAAGCCTTTCATTTTGTCTATTTTAAATATTAATTATTATGGTTAATATACTATGTGACCCAATAAAATTGTGAATTTTTGAATGTGGCCCTTGCATTGAAAGTATCCTACTTAGGCTTTAGACAAACTCGGCCATGAAGAACTTCAAGGCAAAGCAAGATTCAATCATCAGGAAGCATGTCTCTTATTAAGATCGTTCAAAGAGCTTATGTCTGCTAACTTTATTTGTTTCTGAAACGGAAACAAATTATTTTTTTATCTTAAGGAATTGACTGATTTAAATCCATAATCCGACATTTTCTCCTATTACTGTTTCTCTGGCACAACTGGGAAATTTAAAATCAATATTAGCTCAATCACCCTTGCTGGGGAGGTGGATAACAATCTAGGCAGTACCTATCCTTTGAGAGGAGTCTGGTATCATTACCTGATGCCTCAGGCATTCCCAATATGCAACCTTGTATCACATTCTGCTGACATAAGAAGATAGAAAACAATTACTATATGATTTTTTTCCTCTCTCAAGAGTTTTTAATAAAATGCCCTCCAGCAGGATTTGATTTCCTGTATAAAGATTCAGGATAACTTGCATTAAGGGTCCTCCTACATCCAGCATGACATAAGTGAGAAAGCCCTTGGATATGTGACACAGATATACATCAACCATTACTTATTTACTTTTTGGATGCAGACAAACAAGTAGATAGATGTAAAGTAAATGGACTCATGAGAACAGGTAGCTAGTGAACAAACCAGATAAATATGAACGAAACTCACTAGATAGATAGGATCCGTGCTCGACACAGAACTTTAAATGATCTAATGGCGACAGCTGAAATTAAACTTTTGCATCAGATCTACAGTAATGGTTTCAGAAAAATAAATATAAAAACAGGTAAGTTTTCATTCACAGTAAAAAAAAAAAAAAAAAGGAAATGAATACTAGATCACTACTTCTACCAATGTTTTCAAATTGATACTGAAATCAATAAATATTTTTGGGAATTGGCTTACAAGAAATTTGCCAACAAATTTTCCTACCTATAAGGTATCTCCTTTTTCAGATTTGGCAGTTACAGAATAGTATTTTCTTTCAAAAAATACTAAATATTATGTCTGTGTGTGTGTGTGTGTGTGTCTGTGTGTGTGACACTTATACTGTAAGCATTAAAGAAAATCCACTGCTATGCTTTCATTAATGCCAAAGCCCAAAAACTATTTGGCTTTTGTCCATTACTTTCTCAGCCTCAAAAACGAGACATGCAGATAGAGTAACTCCAGCCAAAAAGGTCATCCAGAATAAATTGTACCCACCTCACATGTGCACGGAATAAGAGACGGTACCTAGAAAAAGAAGCGATCCTTGTAAAGCCGGGTTTGGAAAAGCACACAAGAATGTACCACACATTCTGATGTTGAGTGAATATCAGTTAAAAATAATGACACAAAATTTGGAAATTTACTTCACCAAATGTTTGATATAACAAAATCAACAAATTGTTTTGGCAAGAATTTCAATAAATAGTCTAACTTTCACCAATTTAAACAACAAAACCAATAACTCTGGTACTTCTAATAATACTTACAATGATGACGACACTTTTCAAAATCACATACACACATAGAATATATTTCCATGTATAAAGCAAACTTTACATAACACGAGATAAAAAAATATAAGAAATTTTAATGAATTTATCCTATACCTGTAGTATAATATGACTGCTTATTGATTATTTGTCTATATTTCTGAGATGAGTTAATATTTACACTATTTTTTTTTAAAATCATATCACCCCGAGCAAGGCGATAACGCCACTGATGCGCAGGGGGCTACGTAAGAGTAAAAAGATTGGAAAAGAGAAAGCCGGAAACCACATCCTAAACAGGAAACAAGGGATGAGCCTCTTCACCTGTTCAATAGATGTGGGTAGAGTGTGAACCGGGTGATAGTTTAGTCTATCTACTCCAATTGGAAAAGATAAATAAAGAAAGAAAAGAGTGAAAAGATTGGAAAAGAGAAAACTGGAAACCACATCCTAAACAGGAAACAAGGGATGAGCCTCTTCACCTGTTCAATAGA
Organism: Ascarosepion bandense; assembly: GCA_037127315.1. Classification (NCBI taxonomy): domain Eukaryota; kingdom Metazoa; phylum Mollusca; class Cephalopoda; order Sepiida; family Sepiidae; genus Ascarosepion; species Ascarosepion bandense. Next base: position 1,545,384 of record JBBBDQ010002285.1, read on the forward strand.
CGTGGGTGGAGTGTGAACCGGGCGATAGTTTAGTCTATCTACTCCAATTGAGTTTAGTCTATCTACTCCAATTGAGTTTAGTCTGTCTACTCCAATTGAGTTTAGTCTGTCTACTCCAATTGAGTTTAGTCTATCTACTCCAATTTACATTATTCGGATTATTGTCCTCATCTTTGTTGCCATTTGTACGACAAAGAAGGACGGAGCATACAAGGGTCAAAACATCATACAAATGGTAACAAAGATAAAGACAATAGTCCAAATAATGTAAATAGTGCTTATTGATTCTATCTAGATAGTATTATTATAAATGTTACATCCTGTATCCTTTGAAATTTAAAACAAATATAATAACAAAACCAATTCTATATAATGTTTTCCCTATACACGCCCCTAAACCATAGTTTTATCTACATTTTATCACATGATATCTTGTAAATGCTGATTCTTTCTTTTCTTTTCTTATATCTGAACAGGTACAAAGAGTTTGGTGTACTAATAGCCATTTACTTATACGACATCAACAATCAAAAAATCCCATTAATAAAAGTACGATAATGTTTCACCCTTAATTTGCAGATGACTGGGAGGTGGTCACTTTCAGTCAGCACTTGGATAGGTTTTGCATTTAACCACTGCATTCCTGAATCTTCTGTTTATGGTTATGTAATCGATTAGTTTTTCATGTCCCCTCCTGGGCTTCTCCATGTTCATAGGCATGTTGGGTGTTCTTGAAACCAGGTGTTGGTTATTACCTGGTCATTTGCTGCGCACAATTGGACTCCTTGATTGTTGCGGATTCATAATCCAAAGTTGCCAAAATCTTCCTTTTCCTCTCCTTGCTTACCCTGGCATTCAAGTTTCCCATGATGGTTAAATTTCTTGGGTTTTATACTCAGCTTTGGCATTGTCCAGTGTGCAGTAGAAAGATTCTATTTCTTCCTCAGTGTTGTTGGTACATAGCTATTATAGTAGACTATGTTGAAGGGTCTCCTTTTCAGTTTGACAAAGAAAACTCTTTCAGATAACTGGCAGTATCCAACCCCCTTTATGCCATTGTTTTCATTTATCGGCCATGATTATTCTTGGAAATAATAGTGGAGTGGTATCCAGTTACCTTCTTCACAGTGATTTATCAAGATATCGCTCCTAGTTAGCTGGCTGTTGACTCCTTCAAAGTTTTTTCTCCCTTTTTTGTAGGTCTTTTTTTTTTGTCATCTACAATGAATTCCTAACATCCTGCCTTAATCTGAAGCTCGTGCAGTAAGTTAGTCGGTTTAGTTACCAGTGTTCCAACAAAAAAAGAAAACATTTATACATACCTGTGTTGATCAAGGGGGCTTGATTTTACAAGCTGTATTGTGTGTATTTACAGAAACATGTTAATAGAGTAGTGGTTGGGAGGGGGAGGATAATGTGTATTATGAAGTTGCAACTTATACTAAATTCATATGAGCACTTCCATGCAGGAAAACCAGCTCTAATTTTGAAGGCTTGAAGTGAAATTTACCAAGTAGGCATTTCACTTTTTCTTAAGTTTCTTTCAACAGTCAAAGCTGAATAGTTAAAGTTTGTCTTCTTTATATAAATGCACAAGATACAAAAAGAGTGAAGTAGAGAGTGTGTTGCAGAGAGAGAGAGAGAGAGAGAGAGATGGGTGGGATGGGAGCAGCTTGCCCCAGACTTTATTGCATCTAGAATCATCCTTAGAACTTCAGAGAAAATTTAAAGTTTTCAGTCATTGGTGTTAAGATGTCTATCCCTTGTATATTAGATGGAATGAGTGAGAAAGTGTAACAAGTGTATTAAATATTTCCATTACAGGAAGGAAAAAAGAACATTAAAAAAAAAAATTAACTTTTAACTTAGTTAATGCCAGGAGATCCCCTGCTGGTTCAGTAGAGGATTTGGGCTGTTAAACAAGAGGAGAATAAATGCAATATATCAAATATATTGGATTTCATACATCCTGTTTTGGTTTCGAGAAAATTACAGAAATAAATGAAATCTACAACAGTGCTATAATACCAGACAACCTAAGCAGATCAATTTTCATAGCTTTGCCTAAGAAGCCAAGTGCAAACAAATATGAACACTCCATCAACAATCATTTTAATGAGCCGCATAACAAAACTCATTATCCAAATTCTGATGAATAGAGCTCAAAGCAAAATCAGGCCTGAGATAAGACAAGAATAGTGTGGTTTCGTCAAGGACACTGGAACAAGGAATGAGATATTTATGCTTAGGATGCTATGATAAAAAGTAATACAAATGAAAAAGGACATGTACCTGGGTTTTATCAATGATGCGAAGGCATTCAACAAAGTACGCCACAAAGAATTGATAGAAATGCTCAGCAACCTCAACATATATGGGAAAGACATTAAAGTAATCAAGAATCTCTACTGGCAGCAAACTGCTTGCATATGGACAGGAAATGAATTCAGCAGATATACAAAGATACAAAAGGGCGTAAGACAAAGATGTGCCTTTTCACCAAATCTATTCAACTTGTACAGCAAAACTATTCTAAGGACCCTAGATGTTATGCAAGGATTTGTCATCAGAGGCCATAATTTGAACAACATAAGGTACACAGATGATACAGTGCCAATAGCAGACACAGAAAGGAAACTACAAGACCTTCTAAAAGGTAGCTGAAGAAACAAAGAACTACAAATAAACTGCATGAAAACTGAATGCATGATCATCAGTAAACAGAAGAGCATAAAATGCTAATTATAGGTGAGGGACACTGAAATTAAGCAGCTACAAAAATTTAAATACCTGAGAAGTGTTCTAGCAGAAGACGAAAGAAATGAATTGGCATAGGGAAGGATGTATTCCAAAAGCAGAGTAAAGTATTTAGAGACAGGAAAATTTTGCAAGAAACAAAGAAGAGAATATTGGCTTGCTGGATGTGATGTGGGTTCTTCAATATGGCAGTGAATGTTGAACTTAAAATATTACATTCAAATTTTATTTTTAGCCACAATATTTTAAGTAAGAAATTTCTTATCTTTTACTTTACTAGAATATCTTGTCCTTCACTTTTCCAGCTTTGATATCTTGTCCTTCACTTTTCCAGCTTTGATATCTTGTCCTTCACTTTTCCAGCTTTGATATCTTGTCCTTCACTTTTCCAGCTTTGATATCTTGTCCTTCACTTTTCCAGCTTTGATATCTTGTCCTTCCACTTTTCCAGCTTTGATATCTTGTCCTTCACTTTTCCAGCTTTGATATCTTGTCCTTCACTTTTCCAGCTTTGATATCTTGTCCTTCACTTTTCCAGCTTTGATATCTTGTCCTTCACTTTTCCAGCTTTGATATCTTGTCCTTCACTTTTCCAGCTTTGATATCTTGTCCTTCACTTTTCCAGCTTTGATATCTTGTCCTTCACTTTTCCAGGTTTAATACAATCTTAAGAATATTCCTTTTCATGCATGCATTTTTTCATATAATCCATTATTATTCCAGGTGTTACTATTGATTGAATATAAATTTCATGATAAAAACCGCATTCAAAATATTAAAAAGAAAAAAATTTACATGCAATGGATTAAAGAAAAAAAGAAAAAATTATTTATAATCAATTCTGATAAAATGATAAGCAAAGTTTGATTAACAAGAATGATAAAAGATATCAGAATTTAAATATTGAAAACAGCATGCAAAAATATTAAACAAAGAAAGTTATAAAGAATAAGAGAAAGTTATAAAGAAGAAGATTTATTATTCGAAGAGTTAGTCACTCACTTTTCAGACTTCACATATTTTCATGTAACTTTTTTTCTACTGAACCAAAATTCAAAATTTTTTTCAAAATGTAGCTAAGGTGGTGTCCTATCTAACTCTGTAATTTGTTTGAACTCTGGTTGAGAATTGAATTAGTGGAGAAGCTTGAAAGCTGCCTAGACTCGCTCAATGTCAAACTTGGTGTGGTTGAAAATATATATATATATATATATATATACTAGCAATATAAAGGCATTACTCGGGTGTAATGAAAGCGTTAAAACTAATCCATGATCCTGAAGCTCAGACTCTTTGGACGTTGACACGAAAGACTAAAAAGCAATAGTTGATTCCAGTTAAAGCGAAACCGTAGACTGAAAAAAAAAAAATGAATAGATGTAAGTCAAATTTTGATTTCCTGGTTTCGATATCAAATAAGTTTTATTCATCATAAACTGAATTTTGAAGGCTAAATAAGTCCTCTGAGTAAATGGTATCATGGCTGAGACTAAGAACTACAATTATACCTACTTAGAACCAAACCCGAAGCAAAAACTAAAATAAAAGGGCTGAAAAAATACTGACATACAGGCAGATAAACAGATACACACACACAAACATCTTGCCTTTTATATATATATATATATATATATATATATATATATATATATATTATCAATTTTCTGCATTATTGTAAGAACTGCAACCTTGAAACTTATGAATATCATTTCTTATGTGTTTGTCTATGAGTGTATGAAATTTGATTAAAATTAGACCATTCCTTTTATAACTCGATTTTTTTGATTATCGATTTTCGATATTTATTGGGTGTACCTCAAGACAAAACTTAGCTAAAAACACTCGCAGACGCTTATAGTACAACTGTGTAAATTTTCAAGAAAATCAGTTCAGCCATTTTGGAGTCTATAGGTAACGGACACATACAGAGACCAACACAAACACAAAGTTCCATTTATATATATATATATATATATATATATATATTCTAAATTATATTTTAGAACATGTACAAATTTTTTTTTATTTTTATTATATCGAGCACTGTTTTAAATTATTGTTTTGGACGTTGTAAAAAACATTTTTTTTTCGTTCCCTATTCACTCGGATCGCCTGTGGAATTCCCTTCTGCATGCTTGCTTCCCCGACGGCTACAACCTCCAGGAGTTTAAATGTAGGTCCAATAGACACCTCCTAACACACTAACTCACACCCATTCTCTCCCTATGTACATCCTAACTCGTCTATCACCCTCATTCTGACATTTCCTACACCCAATCGCTCTATGTAACCCCCTGCGCTATAGTGGCAGTGGAATGCCTTGCTTGGGGTGACATGATTAAAAAAAAATAAAATAATATATATATATATGAATGACAAGGAAGTCTTAATTTTTTTAAAAATTTCAGCATCTTTATGTTATTCCATTTTGTAGGAGTAAGGGAGTACAAAAATATTCTGTAGTTTTCTTTGTCCCAAGCACCTTGTGTAACTTCTTTAGCCTTTTTCAAAGGAGTCTTGTTTTGGTGTTATTACCTTTTTCTCATGCTTTTGACTGTTTAAGTTGGATTTTGTGTTGTTTTGAAGAGGTGCATTCCTTTCGAGCCTTTGCTTGTTGAGCCTGGCTGGAATTCATGTAAGCATCATTTTATTTTTAAAAAAACTTAACACTCCATTTCTGCTGTCAATCAATGCAGCATTTAATTAATATTTTGCTGATAGGAGAGAACTGTTTGATATAAAGTCCCTCTCTTATAGCAAGATGCTTTTGATATATTGATTTAAATAGTATTCTTGTATTTTCAACCAGATTTTTCCTTAAAGGTTCTTGTAAATTATATGTTAATAAATGTTTTTTATTGCCGTTTGGTTAGATAGGTGTTATGTAAAATGTCCCCCTCAAAGAAGTGGTAGTATGTCCAATATAACTAATTGATTTATAACAAGAAACACAGTCTTGTATAGGACATTGAAATTCTTTATACTTTAAAATACTGAAATACTTTATATTAGTCATTGCTAATTTAGAGTTGATGGAGTTATTATTATTCAAAACAACAAAGTTTGCCATTTTCTATAATATATTAAAAATGTTACATGTTTTTGAGGAATTACAGCAAAAATATGGTGTTTAATAATTTTTCATAATGCGAATTCATCCTGCTTATGATTATTGCACATTTGGTTGCAGTAAAATATGTTGATGATTTTTGTGTGTTATTTTTAATACTATTGTCATATATTTTTTGTAAGAATAATATAGTTCAGAAATTTATTCTTGACTTATGTTTGTTTTATATGTTTTAGTTTGCTCAAAAATATTTTTAGGAGGAGGAGTTCCGATGCGCTCTATTTAAGAAGTTCGTTATTACTGCTATTTTATATCTTTCTAGGCATTGGTTATTTTAGAAGACAAGTTCTTGTTGGTTGGTCATTTATACAGATAAGTGATAAATTTGTTGGTTTTTAGCTCTGTATTAATATTTTCTGTTATCATCCAGGATTTCATAGGTAAATTTTAGTGTTTAGTTATTTTGAAAATTTAATTTCAGATTTACAATTTCATCTCTATTTTTTATAAATACAAAAATGTTATCAGCATAGCTTGTATAAATTTCTGCCTTGTCAGTTGTTTTAAACACTTTGTTTTTGATGTAGGATGTGTAAAAGTTAAAGAAAGTAGAACCTAATGGGTTTTTCCATATATATATATATGTGTGTGTGTGTGTTAGTCATTCACTAATGTATATATATATATATATATATTTATTACTCATCCACATACAAGCCTGTTTCACTGTATCACAGCTCATCAGTGTGGCTAGACACATCCACTTGCTTCTGGGCAGGATTGAAACTCAACAAATTTGGTGTCAGTTGGAGTCGCTATTCCCTAAGTCATAGGCGTATTGAATCAAAGAAGGTAAATTTGTATACAAGCAGTGTATACACACATGCTAGTTATATATATATATATATATATATATATATATATATATATACAATACTCATTAGAAATGTATAAACTGACAAAAAAGAAGACAAAGATTTTATTACATCTGCTGGTATCATTAACAAGCATGTGAAAGATTCAGCTTAAACAAGCTGGCTCTGAATATGTTTAAAGGATTAATTTTCGTTTAAGGTTTAACAATAAAAAAAGACACAGAAATACAGGTGAGAATTCTAACAAAACTTATGCAGAATAATAAGCTTACACTACAGTAAATATCAGATGATTGTCAGAGAATCCTAATATCTGAGATACAATGCCAAAAAGAATGAAGAAAAACGTGCAGACATACAAGCAAAAGAAAATGGTTGAAAAACATAGAAAAAGAAAAATTTATTCATGTTTCAGATGCGGAAGGTTATATCTTGGATAAGATAGTCCCTTTAAAAAATCAAAATGCTACAAGTATGGAAAAGAAAACAAAAAGTCAAACTGTAAAGCTAAAAACAAGCAAAAGTTCTGATAGAAAAGAATGTGTAAAGTGTTGCGACAAAAAAAAAACCAAAAAAATGAGTAAAGAAAATGAGTGAAATTTTGTGTATATAAATACATATGCAAAAATACAGCTAGACACTGATAGTAACATCACAATTAATAAGGAATACACCTCTGGTTACACAAATGAACTCATCCAGGCAGCTTAAATAAAGAACTGTAAGTCAGTCAAAACACTTGTTGGATTTTACTGAAGAGTATTTCTAAAAGTAGCCTAAAAAATGAGTCACGAAATCATAATATAGTTTTATTTCATAACATTTAAATGTATAACCTTTTGAATTAAGTAGTTCAATTACGACTGAATAGTGATTTTGATCCTCACTGTGTGCCCTATACTTTTGGTCATGTGCCAAATTTAAGGTAGGTTTAGAAAATCATTTGGGCATGTTGACATGATGTAATGGTTAACAAGCTTGTTTTGTGAGTACCGTTACATCTGAATAGTGATTTTGATCCTCACTGTGTGCCCTATACTTTTGGTCATGTGCCAAATTTAAGGTAGGTTTAGAAAATCATTTGGGCATGTTGACATGATGTAATGGTTAACAAGCTTGTTTTGCGAGTACCGTTACATCTGAATATTGATTTTGATCCTCACTGTGTGCCCTATACTTTTGGTCATGTGCCAAATTTAAGGTAGGTTTAGAAAATCATTTGGGCATGTTGACATGATGTAATGGTTAACAAGCTTGTTTTGCGAGTACCGTTACATCTGAATAGTGATTTTGATCCTCACTGTGTGCCCCATACTTTTGGTTATTTGCCAAATCTAAGCTGCATATAGAAAATCACCTATCTTCATCCCAGAAATTTCAACTGTACCTATCTAATTTTAGGTACGAGTATATTTTGAATTTCCATTTTCCTTAAAACTTCTTTTTATTTCTCTCTCTCACATACCTCGTCTGTGGCATTCTTATGGTTATCAGTGGAACCACATCACTGTGGCTTCAAGTGTTCTTTTCATCTGCAAAGAAAATTGTCCTGCATTCACTTCCACAAAGGAGGATAAGGAATAAAGGAATGCAAGCAATTAGGCAAATATCTAACAGCCTTCTTGCAAATGAAAGCTAACATTTCAGCCTCATAAATCTGAAAGTGTTTTGCACAAAATTTCTTAAGGCAAATTCGTCTCAATTGCTAAAATATCACTTTCACATCATGAAAATCAGAAATAAAACAAGTTTTATTTGATTTGATACATGATTAAAATGAAAATGCCACAAGACAGTTTATTGAAATTCTCAACAGTGCAATGAGAAAACATCTGCATATATCATTTGAGAAAAACAAAGTCTTGAAAAAGTAACAGAAAGAGAAGCTTATGGGGGTTTCTAAGGACCCTCTTAGAAGATTTTCAATTGTGGCTTGTTGGAATTTTCACACAAATAGCCACTATTAGATTTTATTGGATACCAAGTGATTCATTTAAAGAAAGAATTAAAACTATCTAAAATGATGTGGAGATCAAAGTAATGATGTCAAGACATACGGTCACTTGATATATAGTAAAATCTATCAGGGTCTATTTGTGAAAAAATGCAAACTATCAACAACTGAAATTTCTCTTATAATAGAGAGACATGCAAAAGTAGATATGCAGTAGGTATTATTATAATTAATGTCTTGTGAAGAATTGCTTTTTTGTAGACCTACTTCAGCATACCACTATTTTTTTATATATATATATATATATATATATATATATATATAAACTTATTTATAAATGGAACTTTGTGTGTGTGTATGTATTCATTACCTATAGACTCCGAAATGGCTAAACCAATTTTCTTGAAAATTTACACAGTTGGACTATAAGCGTCTGCGAGTGTTCTTAGCTAGGTTTTGTGTCGAGGTACCCCCAATAAATAATGAAAATCGATAATCGAAAAAATCGGGTTATAGAAGAAGTGGTCCGTTTTTAATCAAATTTGATACACTCATAGACAAAGACATAAGAAATGATATTCAGAAGTTTCAAGGTTGCAGTTCTTATAATAGTGCAGAAAATTTTATATTGATACCAGGAAATCAAAATTTGACTTACATCCATTCATTTTTCTTTCAGTCTACTGTTTCGCTATTTCTTTTTAGTCTTTCGTGTCATCGTCCAAAGAGTCTGAGCTCCAGGACCATGGATTTAGTTTTAAAGCTTTCACTACACCCGAGCAATGCTGGGCTATACTGCTAGTATATATGTAATTCCGGGTGAAAAGGAGTCAAGGTTTTACTATTTTTCTGAGTGCCCCGGATTTGATTTTATTATGAACAGTGCTCAATATAATAAATATTATAGAGCTTAATATAATTATATAGTGATGAATTAATTGTACATTGCGACAAGGAAATTTCTATGTTTCGAGAAAGATTCTTTTCATCAAGAGAGAGAAGAAAGAAAATGCAGAGAGAGAGAGAGGAGAAAGAAAAATGCAGAGAGAGAGAGAGGAGAAAGAAAAATGCAGAGAGAGAGAGAGAGAGAGAAAGAAAAATGCAGAGAGAGAGAGAGGAGAAAGAAAAATGCAGAGAGAGAGAGAGGAGAAAGAAAAATGTGCAGAGAGAGAGAGAGAGAGAAAGAAAAATGCAGAGAGAGAGAGAGGAGAAAGAAAAATGCAGAGAGAGAGAGAGGAGAAAGAAAATGCAGAGAGAGAGAGAGGAGAAAGAAGAATGGAGAGAGAGAGAGAGGAGAAAGAAGAATGGAGAGAGAGAGAGAGGAGAAAGAAAAATGGAGAGAGAGAGAGAGGAGAAAGAAAATGGAGAGAGAGAGAGAGGAGAAAGAAAAATGGAGAGAGAGAGAGAGGAGAAAGACAATGGAGAGAGAGAGAGAGGAGAAAGAAAAATGGAGAGAGAGAGAGAGAGGAGAAAGAAAATGAGAGAGAGAGAGAGGAGAAAGAAAATGGAGAGAGAGAGAGAGAGAAAGAAAAATGGAGAGAGAGAGAGAGAGGAGAAAGAAAATGGAGAGAGAGAGAGAGAGGAGAAAGAAAAATGGAGAGAGAGAGAGAGGAGAAAGAAAAATGGAGAGAGAGAGAGAGAGGAGAAAGAAAAATGGAGAGAGAGAGAGAGAAAGAAAATGGAGAGAGAGAGAGAGAGAGGAGAAAGAAAAATGGAGAGAGAGAGAGGAGAAAGAAAAATGGAGAGAGAGAGAGGAGAAAGAAAAATGGAGAGAGAGAGAGAGAGAGAGAAAGAAAAATGGAGAGAGAGAGAGAGGAGAAAGAAAAATGGAGAGAGAGAGAGAGGAGAAAGAAAAAAGGAGAGAGAGAGAGAGGAGAAAGAAAAAATGGGAGAGAGAGAGAGAGGAGAAAGAAAAATGCAGAGAGAGAGAGAGGAGAAAGAAAATGTGCAGAGAGAGAGAGAGGAGAAAGAAAATGCAGAGAGAGAGAGAGAGAAAGAAAAATGCAGAGAGAGAGAGAGGAGAAAGAAAAATGCAGAGAGAGAGAGAGGAGAAAGAAAGAGAGAGAGAGAGGAGAAAGAAAATGCAGAGAGAGAGAGAGGAGAAAGAAAAATGCAGAGAGAGAGAGAGGAGAAAGAAAATGCAGAGAGAGAGAGAGGAGAAAGAAAAATGCAGAGAGAGAGAGAGAGGAGAAAGAAAAATGTGCAGAGAGAGAGAGAGGAGAAAGAAATGCAGAGAGAGAGAGAGGAGAAAGAAAAATGCAGAGAGAGAGAGAGAGAAAGAAAAATGCAGAGAGAGAGAGAGAGAAAGAAAATGCAGAGAGAGAGAGAGGAGAAAGAAAAATGGAGAGAGAGAGAGAGAGGAGAAAGAAAATGGAGAGAGAGAGAGAGGGAGAAAGAAAATGGAGAGAGAGAGAGAGAGAAAGAAAATGGAGAGAGAGAGAGAGAGGAGAAAGAAAAATGGAGAGAGAGAGAGAGGAGAAAGAAAATGGAGAGAGAGAGAGAGGAGAAAGAAAATGGAGAGAGAGAGAGGAGAAAGAAAATGGAGAGAGAGAGAGGAAAGAAAAAATGGAGAGAGAGAGAGAAGAAAGAAAAAGAAGCAGAGTGAGAAGAAAGAAAAAGGGACAGAGTGAGAAGAAAGAAAAAGGGACAGAGTGAGAAGAAAGAAAAAAGGACAGAGTGAGAAGAAAGAAAAGGGGACAGAGTGAGAAGAAAGAAAAAGGGACAGAGTGAGAAGAAAGAAAAAGGGACAGAGTGAGAAGAAAGAAAAAGGGACAGTGAGAAGAAAGAAAAGGGATAGAGTGAGAAGAAAGAAAAGGGATAGAGAGAGAGAGAAAGAAAAAAAGGGAGAGAGAGAAGAAAGAAAAGAGAGAGAGAGAAGAAAAAAGAAAGAGAGAAGAAAGAAAAAGGGAAAGAGAGAGAGGGAAAGAAGGAAAGTAAGAAGGAAGAAAAGAAGACTACTGAGAAAAACAGGTATTGTTAGAAAGAGATATAGAAATTTTTTTATTCCATTTGTTATCATGGTTTTTAAAAAAATGCTTCTAACCAAAATGATAATGTACGGTTTCTTCTGTAATCGGTAGAAACTAAGAATACTTATTATGACCATTATCTTTGGAAGAACTAAATATATTTTGAGCATTTCCTATGTGATTATAATACGCAAGTGTACAAAAGTAACTAAAATTTCATATCCACATTTTCAACTTTATTATAGTTGAGTGAAAAGGAATATTTAACTAAGAAAACTGAAATACAAAAATCTATTTAAAAAGTATTTGCATAAACTTGTCGTTTAAATAAATTGTGATGATAAATATTAGATTGAAGAAACACATACGAGGTGTGGCAGAAATACCTCCCCCATGATGGCGAGGCAAGTGTCTGCATCTCTTATCTTACTGTTATGTAGCAATTTTCTAAGTGCAGCTTAAATGTGACACAAGGTCTAAAGTATGGGGCACTCATTACTCGATTGTAATGATTCAAGCAAGACAAGCTTGTTAACCATTACACCAAGTTGAGATGCCCAAACAGTTATATCAGAGGTATTTCTGCCACACATATGCATGATAGAAATAATGGTATGCTATATTTACTTAACCCTTTGTTGCATGTTGGTTACAACTGTAACCAAAATGCAACAAAGGGTTAAAGATTAAATATCAGGGATAGTATGCATGTCAATATAAAAGTGGACATTGAGATCAATACCCAGCAGTAACATTCTGCTTCATGCTTAAACACAGTCACTGATGGGTGATGGCCTCACTGTACATTATATATACAGTGGAACCTACCATATACGACCCTCTTCATCAGTGACCACCTGTTGTTAACAACCATTTTTCTATGCACAACGATTTGCTAATGTTAACTGACCCTTAGTGAGTGACCACTTCCAGAACGTGACCGACCAGCGACTAACATCAACAAATGAAAATCACTGATCAAGCGACAGCTTTAAAAAAAAAAAAATTTACTTAAACTACTAAATTAGGAGAAATTAAATGAGTAATCTATTTCATTTTGATTTGATCTAAGCCAGAAACACTTTCTCATTGTTTTCTTATCGTAGTGTCTTATCAAACTCTGAGTCATACCATAGACGTAAAATAATATATTTCAAACATACGCACTGTAGTGGGGGCACTAGAGGGTGTCATCAGTGATGTCATCGTGAGGATCACTAGGAGGTTTCGGGTCTCTCAACATCATACCCTCCTCACCGTGCCGACCTGACCAGAGATGATCAGTTTCTGGTCCACCCTCGATGAGCGCTTTCAGACACTGGAAAAATTACGTTTGCGCCTGGTATGAAACCTTGCAAATGCTTCTGATTGAAGAGAAATCAGAAAAGCAGAATTTTGGGGAATTTTAGCTAACAATTTGTTTTGAAATCCAGGCACTCGCTCTTTTGATCTATAACCAATTAGCTGTTCTTTCCGCTGTTTCGATTATGGACTTCAGTGCTTTCCTTTTTTTTTTTACTCCCACTATCCCAATATTTGTTAAGGCTTTGCATAAGGACCTTGCTGCAAATCATCTAGTCCCCACTTCTATAGGAGTGCAGCATATGCGTGATATATATATATATATATATATATATACCTACTCATTATAAATATAATCATTAGTACAGCACTATGAAGGAATGGTAGACTAAAAAACAGTAGCTACTCATGCATCTACACATCGTTTATTCATTAATGAATTTCAACACTCTCGGCTATTGGCATGTGCTTACATTGTATATAATATGCTAAAGTATTTCTTCCTCTACCAAGTGCCTATAGCTCAACGGTAGAATTGTCAAGTGATGTCAATTTGGTCAGGTTTCAATCCTGGCTAGAAGCATTCAGATGTCTAATAGTACTGGTGAGCTGTGATATAGCGAAATGGATCTGTCTGCAGATGACGTATATATATATATATATATATATATATATATATATTTTCCTTGGTAATTTGTAAGGTTAATTCTACAGGGTATCGTAATCCGATGAGAACTCCATGTTAGAATTTAACAGAGTATTATAATAAAAATTTTGGTCTGAGGAGTTGAATATATCTTATAAAATATTCACAAAATAAATTATCACCAATGGATTTGTAAGCCTGTCCAATTTATTTTCATTTCATTATACATATATATATATATATATATTTATGAGCAGAATGGAAGAATGGGAGACTCTGAAAAACAGTAGCTCATTCAATAATGAATTAGAGCACTCTGGCTATTGGGCGTGTATAATGATAATATACATGCTAAAAAGGCTGCCTTCTGCTACCAAACGCCCATAGCCCAGAGGTAGAATCGCCGACTGACGCCAATTCAGTCGGGTTTCAATCCTGGGTTAAAAAGCAATCAGAGTCTAACTGTACTGATGAGCTGTGATACAGCGAAACAGATCTGTCTGCAGATGACTATGGTATATATATATATATATATATATATATATATATATATATACACTTATGCACAAATACCCTTGGGAAAGGTATTAATCCATCTCTTCCCTCAAGTTATGGGTTAAATAATAGGACAGATTGGGTTCTATAGCTTTGGCTGGCAACCAATGAAAAAGTAACATACTTGGCATCAGGAAGAGAAAGCTGAGGTTTCTTGGACACATAATGAGGAAAGTGGACTTGGAGAATTTGATACTCACAGGATGAATAACGTGGGGGGGAAGAGACAGGGAAAAGCATCACGAGATGTGCTTGATGTGGGTTAATCTATAGCAAGAGGGAGAAGTGACAAATTAAATGCCTTTCCCAAGGGTACTTGCACGTAAGTGAAGGTAACAAATTAAACTGAAATTTGAATTCACCTTTCCGACTTCTTGTTTCATGCTGATATCCACCGCCCTACAACATACATTCCAAAATAAAGATGGACTCTTGCAAGACGGATATAAATGTAGGGAGAGAAAAAAAAAAAAGGAAAGGTTGATAAGATAACGAGAGTGAAAAAGTAATACCCTAGAGCCCCAGACCAGGGCATTCAGATGTAGTGGGGGTGGGAAGAAGAGATTAATTCTTCACTTTTCCAAGGGCATTAGTGCCGAAATAAATGCAACTGACTTGATTGAAATTTGAACACTGCTTACCAATTTTAATTTCTGCACGAATAACCTTTATACTAGATGCATATCCGTATCTTATTATGTACAATACTCGTTAATATATTAATGTACAAGTCTTTATATATAAAAGAACAACTGAAAAGAGCACAGGTAAGCAGAAAAGTGTAATCTCAATAGTAGGGGTGGTGGTCAATATCAAGTCAAGGAGGGATTCTTAGTTTCTCACACTCCCAACACGACATGCTGCTGTGATGGTTCACAAGAAAATGGTTAGTGGTAAAAAAAGAAGAAGAAAAACTGTTGAGATTGTGTGAATGCTTCTTGAGATTCTAACAGATGATGAATATGCTTTTCACCAAAGATAGTGGCACATGGTTAAAGAAACTGATGGTGAAGTTGCCCTTGGGGTGGAATAATGTGGGTAAAGGAAAAAAGGACGGTTATCGAAGCGGTATTGTTCAATAACAATGGCTGTCATTAACAGCAAATTAGAAGGACAGAAAGATAGAGAATGAAGTATAAAGAGAAAGAGAAAGAATAGAAAATCAAAGGCAGATAGAAGGAAACACAGAAGAAGAAAAAATACAGATAAGACAAAGAAAACATTTAGAGGAAGACAATATGAAAACAGTAAGGAGAGGAAGATGAGACGAGGAGAAACAGAAAGAGGAAGATAGAGAAGGTGAGGATAGAAGGAGAAGAAAGAACTGAAAGAAAATGAAAAAAGGACGCAGAGTGAGAAAGCAAGAAAAAAATCGAGAGTAGAAAACAGACGCAGTGAGAAAGAAAAAAGAAAGCATGAAAGAATAAAAAATAAGACAGAGAGAATGAAAGATAAAGAATGAAAAAAGAATTAAAGCATGAAAGAAAAAGAGCGAGAAAAAGACACACAAAGAGAGTAAGAAAAAGAACACAGAGAAAGAGAGCGCACGAAAGTCGAAAAAGAAATCGAGAGAATGAGAAGCAAGAAAGAAAGAATGAAAAAAAGAGAATGAAAAAAGAAAAAGCAAGAGAAAGAAGAAAACGAAAAAAAGAAAGCAAGAAAACGAGAAAAAGAAACAAAGAAAGAAAGGGAACGAAAAGAAAGCGAAGAAAGAAAGAATGAAATGAAAAATCGAAAGAGAGAATGAAAAAAGAAATCGAAAGAAAGAGAACGAAAAAAGAAACGCAAGAAATCGGACGAAAAAAGGGCGCAGAGAAAGAAAGGACGAAAAAAGGCGCAGAGAAAGAAGGACGAAAAAAGACGCAGAGAAAGAGGACGGACGAAACGCAGAGAAAGAAAAAAGAAACGCAGAGAAAGAAAACGAAAAAAAAGACAGAGAAAACGAAAACGAAAAAAGACAGAGAAAGAAAACGAAAGAAGACAGAGAATAAAACGAAAAAAAGACAGAGAAGAAAACGAAAAAAAGACAGAGAAGAAAACGAAAAAAAGACAGAGAAGAAAACGAAAAAAAGACAGAAGAAAACAAAAAAAAGACAGAAGAAAACGAAAAAAAGCCACAGAGAAGAAAATGAAAAAAGACACAGAGAAGAAAATGAAAAAAGACACAGAGAAGAAAATGAAAAAAGACACAGAGTAGAGAATGAAAAAAAGACCCAAAGAAACAACCTAATGGAAGTTACAGAAAAAAGAGAGGATAAAGTCACTCATTAAAATTTAAGAAAGAAACTAATAATCTACCATCACAGGAATTAAGACAGAAAATCTATGCTTTTTCTTTGGCCTCAGTTTGAAAGAAAACCAAAGAAGAATTAAAAATTCATTTTTATTAAGATGCAAAACAAATTTGCAAGTTGGCCAGAGTTATATTTTTCAATTTAAAAAAAAAAAAAGAGGCAGAAAAGAGAGTGAAAAAGAGATGCAGAGAAGCAAGCTAAAAGAAGATAGAAAAAAAAGAGAGGATAAAATAGATGAGAAAAACCAAAATAGAGTGAGGAGGACAATACAAAAATGATAAAGAGAAAAAAAAAATGAACAGAAAGATAGAGCAGAAAAGAGAGTGAAATCAAAATAAATATAGAGAGGAAGACATAAAAAACAAAAGTGAGAGGTGGATGAAAAAATTGAAAGTATAGAGGAAGACGAGGAAAGATAAAGATGAGGAAGAGAAGAAAAATAGATACAGAAAGTCAGAGTAAACAGTCAGAAAGACACAAAGAAAATGGAGGTGAAGAAGAAATCGAAAGAAAAGGAGAAGAAAGAAAAAAGAACAAAGATAAACATAGGGGATGAAAAAGTAAAATTAATATAGAGAGAAAAGCAGAGGGAAGGAGTAGATGGAGAGGAGAAAAGAGACGAGGAAGAAAGTAATGTAAAAGAAATGGATAGGTGACGAAAGTAAAGAGATGGGCGGGGAAAGCGAAAGTAAAGAGATGGGCGGAGAAAGCGAAAGTAAAGAGATGGGCGGAGAAAGCGAAAGTAAAGAGATGGGCGGAGAAAGCGAAAGTAAAGAGATGGGCGGAGAAAGCGAAAGTAAAGAGATGGGCGGAGAAAGCGAAAGTAAAGAGATGGGCGGAGAAAGCGAAAGTACAGAGATGGGCGGGGAAAGCGAAAGTAAAGAGATGGGCGGGGAAAGCGATAAAGTAAAGAGATGGGCGGGGAAAGCGATAGTAAAGAGATGGGCGGGGAAAGCGATAGTAAAGAGATGGGCGGGGAAAGCGATAGTAAAGAGATGGGCGGAGAAAGCGAAAGTAAAGAGATGGGCGGAGAAAGCGAAAGTAAAGAGATGGGTGGGGAAAGCGAAAGTAAAGAGATGGGCGGGGAAAGCGATAGTAAAGAGATGGGCGGGGAAAGCGATAGTAAAGAGATGGGCGGGGAAAGCGATAGTAAAGAGATGGGCGGAGAAAGCGATAGTAAAGAGATGGGCGGGGAAAGCGATAGTAAAGAGATGGGCGGGGAAAGCTAATGCGAAAATAGATGAGGAAAGTGAAAGTAAAAACAGGGACATACAAGCGTGAGAAAAAAGAACGTCATGAGGGTAGGAGGTGAAAGGGGAAATAAAAAGTAAAGTGAAAGAAAAAGAGAGGAAAACCAGTTGGATTTGAAAATGAAAAGAAAGAGAAAAAGAAAAAAAATAAGGTTTGATGGTATTCGACCACACTTCTGAGCTGAGGGTGCATTTATGCATGATTCAGACTATTGTCCTCATCTTCGTTGCCATTTGTACGATGTTTCGGTTGTTGTGCACTCCAGCCTTCTTCAGGTGCTTGGAAATTCAAATGAGAATGATATACTCCAGTGACTCTAATAAATGGTTCAGTTCAAAATTCCTAGCACCTGAAGAAGGCCAGAGCATACAACGGCCTAAACATTATACAACTGGCAACAAAGATTAGGACAATAGTCTGAATAATGCAAACAGTGTAAGGTTTGATAGATTCATTTTTTACACCTTATCCCTTTACAGGTTATTTAAAGAAAGAAACTTTTTAGATTCTAAGAATGTTTCTTTTTTTTGAGATAATGATTTAGTGATACAAGTCTTACTAATTAATCCACAGTTGGGGGATAAATGGATTATATAAGTTAATATAATGAACCCAACTGAAATTCAGACTCAGTTCTCTGATTAACAATTACAAGCCAATACCTGTTATAGTGACTACACATCCAAGCTTACAGCACAAGATACTCCCAAGAAGTCACCTAATCAGGCTCGACGATGCTCAACTTTGGTGATCATATAGGAACTGGTGTTTCAACATAATTTGAGAGGAAGATGGGAGTAGAAAATGAAGAGGAAACAATGAAAGGAGGAGAGAGGAAGAGATAATGACAAGAGGGTAGGAGGAGAGAAGCTGATGATGAAAAAAGTAAAACAGGTATGAGTTAGTGGTGAAAATCAAAAGAAAAAAAGAGGAAAATAAGAGAGTGAAAGAAGAGAGAGAGAACAAGTGATAGGAAACAAAGAAAACTAAAAAGTCTGAAATATCTATCTAATTATTTACATTGTTGTCCTCATCTTCATTGTTATATTCATGCCTGGGTTGTTGTACACTCCAACCTCCTGGAGCTAACTAAAACATCTGGAAGTGACAGGGCTGATAGAATGAGAACAATCTATCCTGGTGATCAAAATAAAGGGTTCAATTCAAAATTCTAATCACCTGAGAAAGGTCAGAGTGTACAACAGCCATATCATCATAAACATGGTAAAAATAAAATGACGAGGGCAACAGTCCAACCAATGTAAATAATATCTATCTTAGAAATATAGACCAATATCTGTCTAATTCTGTCCATTACATTTCTTAGCAAAACTTTCTTAGACTATGTCCACCATTGCCATAACAAAAGGCACAGCTAATTTAAAACGAGAACTTCGTTTTTCTTCATTTGTCCTTTTTGTTTCGACGAGTTCTATTGAGCCTCCACCACCTCTGCTGTTGACAAGACTATCAAATATCAAATGGCATTTGTTTGTCCAATTTAAAATGTTACATTTATAACAAAATATATTCAGTTTAAATACAACAAGAATCAGAAAAAAATCACTTCAGCTTACACTCATTTTCTGTTATCCATGGGTTGTTGCCAGACAGAAAGGGAAATTAGCTTTTGTGACACAAATGTTCAATTAAGCTTCATTCAAAATCTGTGTGTGCTTATACAGGGTGTTTAGTGTAATTTTGGTAAATATATCTGCTAAAATGAAATGTCAGTGTTATTTTCATTTTGGCGTCATTTAGCCAACAAGTTATCTATCACATTCTCTGTGTGTGTGTGTGCGTGTCTGTGTGTGCAGACACACACACACACACATGCATGCACATACATATACACACACGCATACACAAACACATACATGCACATACATACACACACATTATGCACATACATAAACACACACACCCTGTGTGTGTGTATGTATGTATATATATATATATATATATATATATATATATATATATATATGTGTTACACACACACAGGGTGACTGAAAAGCAACTTCTTTTTTCATGTATGAGTGCAGCCATGGGGGTTGACGTAACACCCTCTGACTTTTTTTTTTGGTGGGGAGAGTTGGTTGAAGGAGAAAGTCTTCTGTATCAAACAAAGACTTTGGAGGAATTTGATGGGTAAATACAAGAGGTTATGTCTTTCCTATCACAAGAGTTCCTGGTGAAAACAGTTGTCATGATTCCTAAGCAGCTCAAGAAGCTGGTACTGAAATTTGCCCTTATTGAATTTTAAATAAAACCCCATGCTAAATGCTTTCCTCTCGTATCCATTTCTTGTAACAATTATAGTCAATAAATAAATTTGAAGTATTTTAAAATAGGGAGATATTTTACAATCAGCATATATAAGGAAAATTTCAAACTACTGATTTCACTATTTGTCCATAATTCTGTGAGGAGGTATTATTTACATTGTTCAGACTGCTGTCCTCATCTTTATTGCTGTGTTTATGGTGTTTCAGTCACTTTATACTAAAACTATCTTCAGGTGCTAGGAATTTCAAAGTGAACACATGCGCAATGCTACTATTGGATGGCATGTAGTTATCTCCCTTTAACTCAACTCTCTAAGTTATTTGTTCATTCCTCATGTAGCCAGATATTGAACTCCTGCTTCCTGCTTGTGTGTACCTGATAATGTACTTTGATAATGTACCTGATTTTGTATTTGAATGTTTGGTTTGATAGAAAGTTTTGGATGAACATAACCAATCTACCTTTTATTCCCATCTTGTGTATGTCTTTTAGCGTACCATACTTCCATCTAGTATCATAGGCTTTTTCAAGATCGAAAAATACCACATGACAACCTCAAAGCCATCATGAATAAAGGATTCTAGCCATGCAAGTTGATCATGGGTTCCTTGTTTTTTTTCTGTAATCTACTTTTGGTACCTAGACATTGGAATGGTCTTTTTCTGGTTTAGGAATTAGAATGATGACAGACTCAAACCACAATTTTGGAAATTTGTTTGAACACCAAATATCATTGAAGATCTGGAGAAATATTGAGAGAGACTTTTCTGGCAAATGTTTTAAAAATTGGTAATGAATTTCACCTGAACTGGTTGCAGAGATTTTTTATTTGGTTTATGGAGTTTATTAGTTCCGTTATAGTAAGAAGAATATTGTATTCTTCTTCATTGTTTGAAGTGAATATAAGTTTTTCTTGTTTTATAATGTTTTTACATCTTTGAAATTTGGGAAATGTAGTGACTTACTGAGAAGTAATTTGAGTTATAGCAATTAGGTGGGGGGAAATAACATGACCCCCCAAAAGAAGAAATTTAAAGGCATGAAAAAGCATACAAAGCAAAGAGGGGAGAGAGAGAAGCATACAAAGCAAAGGAAGGAAAGAGAGAAGCATACAAAGCAAAGGGGTAAGAGAGAGAGAAGCATACAAAGCAGGAGGAAAGAGAGAGGCATACAACACAAAGGAGGGAGAGAGAGAGAGAAGCATACAAAGCAGGAAGAAAGAGAGAGGCATACAACACAAAGAAGGGAGAGAGAGAGAGAGAGAAGCATACAAAGCAAAAAGGGGAAGAGAGAGAGAAGCATACAAAGCAAAGGGGGGAGAGAGAGAGAGAAGCATACAAAGCAAAGGGGGGAGAGAGAGAGAAGCATACAAAGCAAAGGGGGGAGAGAGAGAAGCATACAAAGCAAAGGGGGGAGAGAGAGAGAGAGAAGCATACAAAGCAAAGGAGGGAAAGAGAGAGAGGCATACAACACAAAGGAGGGAGAGAGAGAGAAGCATACAAAGCAGGGGGAAAGAGAGAGGCATACAACACAAAGGGAGGGAGAGAGAGAGAGAGAGAGAGAACATACAAAGCAAAGGGGGTAAGAGAGAAGCATACAAAGCAAAGTGGGGAAAGAGATTTTATTTGGTTTATGGGGTCTATTAGTTCTGTCATAAAAAAGAATATTCTTCTTCATTGTTTGAAGTGAATATAAGTTTTTCCTGTTTTATAATATTTTAATATCTTTGAAATTTGGGAATGTAGTGACTTGTTGACAAGTTAATAGAGTTATGGCAATTAGGTGGGAAAAAAAACATGACCTTAAAAGAAAAAAATCTACAAGCATTGACTTACATCCATTCATTTTTCTTTCAGTCTACAGTTTCGCTTAAACTGGAAACAACGTCCAAAGAGTCTGAGCTCCAGGACCATGGATTAATTTTAAAGCTTTCATTACGCCAGGCTATACTGCTAGATAAATGTAAATTGAACCCTTCATCATGCATAATATGGTGAGTTAAGGACATGTCCATTGGCAAAAATGAAGACTCATGGGAAGAAGAATTGCGTAAAGAAAGAAAAAAAAAAGAAAAAAAAAAGGTCATTAAGAAATATTCTTTTGAACTTTTAATCTTTCTCAGTTTTACAAAAGTTAACATCAAGACTAAATTTTTAAAATCCTATTACTGTTTGCTGTTAATTTGTAGTTAGAAAGAAAGATATGTACTGACTGGTATTGCATTAAAAACCTGAGGTGTATGCATGAACACGCATACAAGTATGCAGACATATGAGTTGAAAGAGAGATAAGAATTAAAGCAGGAAGAGAGGCGAGTGCGGAAAGATGAATTATGGGGAAAGAGATAAAATAAAAGAGTAAGAAACAGAGAGATGAGTAAAAAAGGGTGTAGATAGAGAGGGGGGAGGGGGAAGAAAACCGAAGAAAAGAGAGATGAGTAAAGGAGGTGGAGGGGCAGAGAAATGAGTAAATGACAAAAAGTGATAGACAGAGATGCAAATAAAGCAGAAAGAGAAAATCCAGCAAAGCAAAGGATGGGAGAGAGAGAGAGAGAGAGAAGCCAGCAAAGCAAAAGGTGGGAGAGAGAGAGAGAGAGAAGCCAGCAAAGAAACAAAGGATGGGAGAGAGAAAGAGAGAAGCCAGCAAAGCAAAGGGTGGGAGAGAGAGAGAGAGAGAGAAGCCAGCAAAGCAAAGGGTGGGAGAGAGAGAAAGCCAGCAAAGCAAAGGGTGGGAGAGAGAGAGAGAGAAAGCCAGCAAAGCAAAGGGTGGGAGAGAGAGAGAGAGAGAGAGAGAGAGAAGCCAGCAAAGCAAAGGGTGGGAGAGAGAGAGAAGCCAGCAAAGCAAAGGGTGGGAGAGAGAGAGAAGCCAGCAAAGCAAAGGGTGGGAGAGAGAGAGAAGCCAGCAAAGCAAAGGGTGGGAGAGAGAGAGAAGCCAGCAAAGCAAAGGGTGGGAGAGAGAGAGAAAGAAGCCAGCAAAGCAAAGGGTGGGAGAGAGAGAGAAAGAAGCCAGCAAAGCAAAGGGTGGGAGAGAGAGAGAGAGAGAAGCCAGCAAAGCAAAGGGTGGGAGAGAGAGAAAGAGAGAAGCCAGCAAAGCAAAGAGTGGAAGAGAGAGAGAGAAGCCAGCAAAGCAAAGGGTGAGAGAGAGAGAAGTCAGCAAAGCAAAGGGTGAGAGAGAGAAGCCAGCAAAGCAAAGAGTGGAAGAGAGAGAGAAGCCAGAAAAGCAAAGGGTGGGAGAGCGAGAAAAGCAAAGGGTGGGAGAGCGAGAAAAGCAAAGGGTGGGAGAGCGAGAAAAGCAAAGGGTGGGAGAGCGAGAAAAGCAAAGGGTGGGAGAGCGGGAGAAAAGCAAAGGGTGGGAGAAAAGCAAAGGGTGGGAGAGCGAGAAAAGCAAAGGGTGGGAGAGCGAGAAAAGCAAAGGGTGGGAGAGCGAGAAAAGCAAAGGGTGGGAGAGCGAGAAAAGCAAAGGGTGGGAAAAAAAGAAGCAAAGCAAAGGGCGGAGAGAAAGAAGCAAAGGGCGGAGAGAAAGAAGCAAAGGGCGGAGAGAAAGAAGCAAAGCAAAGGGCGGAGAGAAAGAAGAAAAGCAAAGTGTGGGAGAGAAAGAAGCAAAGCAAAGGGAGAAGAGAGAGAGAGAGAGAGAGAGACATAAGCAAATGAAACAAAAGGGAGATGGATATTAACAATTTAAAGAAAAGTTAAGATTTATGACAAAACTTACAGTGATTGATACATGAAACAATGTAAAGAGATGCAGATTTGGTTGCTGATATAGTGTGGTAAACATAGAAGTTGTAATATGAAGACAGGGAAAAAAAATCAGTGAAAGGGAGAGAAAGAAAGAGAGAAATTAAACATTGAGAAATACAAAAGTGTAAATGCACAGAAAGACTGACAAGAAATTATGCAGATCAAGATATAACCAAACTGATGTACCTGTATGTTTACAAAAGCTGACATGTCTAGAAATTAAAAAAAAGAAAAGTAAAGAATAGATAATTCACTAGCAGACATAAGTCTACAAACGTAGTACAAAAACATGTTAAGTCAACAACCACATTAGTATAGGGTTTTACTATTCGAACCAACCTGTTCATCTTTGTGGTTTTCAACACAACATTACCACTCGTACCCTCCGAACCTTTTCAGTTGACTGTCTTCATACTTGTTAACCTTCTTAGAATTTTGAAGCAAACTTTTTATTCAATCTATGGAGGTAGATCCTTCTCATTCTGCTACAGTACATACTTAAATGAAAATAACTTATCAGTCAATACTCATCACTAAGAATTATTCACAGGATTTATGAAAAAAGGGTTCAGCTAGTACTTTGTTCTGGGGTCCCAAGAACTAAGAAGGGTCCCGCAGTAACCATGCAACACCCATTGCTCTCAAGAACAAGTATTTGTTTACTACCACCAGCTCGGCATACACTTACCTGCACAAACTCAAACATCATTATACTTATCACACCAAACTTATTTCATGTTATTCATATTTATTACTAGCAGCATAGCCCAGCGTTGCTCGGGTGTAATGAAAGCTTTAAAACTAATCCATGGTTCTGGAGCTCAGATTCAGCCTAAAGAATATTTGAAATAATAAAATAATTGCGACAATTTATCAATCGCACACACACACATATATACATATATATATATATATACTAGCAGCATAGCCCGGCGTTGCTCGGGTGTAATGAAAGCTTTAAAACTAATCCATGGTCCTGGAGCTCAGACACTTTAGACGTTGGCACGAAAGACTAACAAGCAATAGTTGATTCCAGTTAAAGCGAAACCGAAAACTGAAAGAAAAATGAATGGATATAAATCAAATTTTGATTTCCTGGTATCGATATCAAATAAGTTTCTTTCATCGTAAACTGAATTTTGAAGGCTAAATAAGTCCTCTGAGTAAATGGTATCATGGCTGAGACTAAGAAATACAATTATACCTACTTAGAACCAAACATGAAACAAAAACTAAATTAAAACAGCTGAAAAAATACAGGCATACAGGCAGATAAACAGACACACACACGCAAACATCTTGCCTTTTATATATATATATATATATATATATATTATTGATTTTCTGCACTATTGTAAGAACTGCAACCTTCAAACTTCTCAATATCGTTTCTTATGTCTTTGTCTATGAGCGCATCAAATTTGATTAAAATCGGACCACTCCTTCTATAACCCAATTTTTTCAATTATCGATATTTATCAGGGGTACCTTGACACAAAACCTAGCTAAGAACACTCGCAGACACCTATAGTACAACTGTGTAAATTTTCAAGAAAATCGGTTCAGCCATTTTGGAGTCTATAGGTAACAGATACACACACAGACACACACAGAAAGTTCCATTTATAAATAAGTTTAGATTAATTATTGTCGGCCAAGTTGTATAAACATGATAACCCCAAGAGTATCTACCTACAGATGCTCAGACGCATAAATTAGCATAATGATGTGACTAGTGCACACACCTATTCATGTGCCTGTGTGTATTATTATTTTGTTTCTCAAGGACTTTATCTATGTTGTATTTGATGATGGAAATAAAGCATTCATGTGACTTTATACTTGGATTTACTGGACATGAAATCCTCAATTTTAAGAACAATCTTTGCCTGTCTCTGTGTCAAAAAAAGGTCTTGTACCGCCTTACCAAATTTCTTTTGGGGACTTTGCAGTTATGTCAAAATTTATAGAGGGGGACAAAAAAATTGAACAAATATTAAGTTGCATTAGATGCAGAGTCATCTTAAGGCATTGGCCCGATATAAGCCCCACAAACATTGGGTTTCCAGAATAATCTGAGTTTTGTTTTATGGCAAATCAACTTCTGTGGGTTGTTTCATGCCAAAAAGCTAGTGTTTGAAGGTAATTTTTTAATGTTCAGTTATAGTGAGAAAATTGATCTTGTCAAATTTTGATAAAATTTTATTTTTTATTTTAGAAACTGAAAATGTCTTCTGGTTTTGTATTAAAAAATGTGTTGTTGGTAATATTTTTTTTCCTTTAAAAAAGTATTATGGTAATAGTCTTTTCTTCAAAACTGTATTGTTGGTAATATTTTTTTTTTCTGTTTTTATACTCTCATAGTGTTTTGACCCCAGTTTGGTGGTTAACTATTTGCCCATAGCTGGGACCCTAACAGGTGCTACCACTCCGGGTCAGAGTGGACCTGGTAACAATAGCAATTAAGAGGTGGTTCCACGCTCCTCACAACCTCCCAATCAGAGGCCTTGCTGCCAGATGCAGTTTACCATCATCCCCAGGACCACAGGCAGATATGATTTTTACATACAGTAATACAGTCAAAAATGCCAAATACAGGTGAGGGACACTAAAATCAAGCAGGTACAAAAATTTAAATACCTGGGAAGTGTTCTAACATGACGGAAAATGTGACACTGAGATCCGAAGGCAAATTGGCATGGCGAAGGAAGCATTCCAGAAGTTGAGTAAAGTATTAAGAAACAGGACAATTTTGCTGGAAACAAGGAAGAGAGTACTGGATTGCTATGTGATGTTGGTTCTTTAATATGTCAGTGAATACTGGACAATATCATCAAAGATGAAGAAAAAAACTTGAAGCAGCTGAAATGTGGTTCTACAGAAGGATGCTGCAAATATCATGTACTGAGCATGTGAGCAACAACAAGGTTTTGGAAAGGATGGAAACGAAAAGGAAATTAATATTGAGCATCAGGAAGAGACAACTAAAGATCCTGAGACCAACAATGAGGAAGGAAGGCTTGGAGAACCTGATACTAACAGGCCAAATAGAGGGAAAAAGAGACAGGGGAAAGCAGCGGATAACATATTTGAAGGATCTAATCAGGTAGATGATGGAACGAGGGTTGATTGGTGTAACAGGAGAAGGTGTGCTAAGAGCCACCAGAGATAGGGAGATGTAAAAAGCCATGATCGCCTACGTCCTGAAAGGACATGGCACATAAAAAAAAAAAGAATACAAATGGTAATAGACATGAGGCTGCATACCTATATCAGATTGTGTTTCCAGACCAGAGACAACTGAGTCATCCAACTTTTGCTGCAGCTTATCATGGTGTGACCGAGACAGGATCCATGACACCAAAAACTATGGCTGAAGGAAGACTGAGATCTGCTTGAATGCCGACCCTAAAGGACACATTCTATAGGCTGTCAAAAATGACCCAAGTATCACAACAGGTCAAGTGGTCCTAGCATATCATACATCTCATAGTAGTGCATGTAAAGTACTTTAAGAGTAGTTCTTAAATCCAGATAATTTGCAATGTATACAAGGTCTTTTGCCTTCTGATCACTCACCATAGAACTCTTGCTGATGGTTTATTCTGCATACTGCTAATCCATTGTCTCTGGATAAGGCAACATTTAAAAAAGATGGAATAATTAGAAAGGATAATAGTTCACTGATACAAGTCTTACTAATTAACCCATAGCTGGAGGGAAAGAGGAGATAGATGATGCATACCTAATCAGAATTTGATAAACAAGAAATTATAATGTTGATATAAAGTGGGAGATCAATTCAAACAATACATAAACTGCCTCCTTACTCATAGAGATGGTATTTTCTATACATTTGTAGTCCTTAGTAAATAAATCTAAATATGCAGATAATCAGTAATTCATTACTGGTTGATTTTATTTCTATGGCTCATCAAAGCCAGAAAATATTTTTATATCATGAAAATTGTTTTAGATAATAATGATTTAGTGCTATAAGTCTTACTAATTAACCCATAGTTGGAGAAAAAAAAAGATGGATTCATATATTTGCCGATGACATTTGTGTGTAAGTAAATACAATGAACTTGACTGGAATTGGAACTCCATTTAAAAATTCCGAGCCAATATTTATTACATCACACACACATTCAAGCTTACAGCACCTGGTATTTTTAAGCAGTCACCAATTCAGATACTGACCAGGCTCAACATTGCTTAACTTTGGTGAACTGAAGTCATCACATGCTGAGAAATGGTTCACGCCGAGAATTTTCAGCAGAATATTCAACTTTTTTTTTTTATTACATAATGGCATTGAGACATTTTGCCCTCCACTGACTTCATTGTCAGGAGATAAAAGTGAGATAGGTGGGGAACAGAAAAAAAAACAAGATTGGGTTTTGTTTTTTTCGTTTGTTTTTTTTTTTTAAATTTAATACAGAATGTGCGTTTACACCATTTACATTGTTTGAACTATTTTTCTTATGTTTACTGACATCTTCAGGACATTTTGGCCCTTGTACACACTCGCCTTTTTCAGGTGCTAGTAATTTCAAACCGAACCCTTTGTTACAATCACTGGAGTATATCATTCTCATTCCAAGTGTGATGCCACTTCTGGTGGCTATGTAGTTATCTCCCTTTAATTTTTTAAGTTATTAGTTCATTACTCTTGTAGCCTGGTACTGAACCCACTACTCTTTGGGTCAAGTCGCTGGAACTAACCAACATCTATATCCACAATAAACTTTATGGCAATAAAGATGAGGACAATAGTCCAAACTATGTAAATAGCATAGATACTACCTCATCTAAGAAATCTAGACAAATACTGAAGGATTTGTGTTGCAGATCTATCATCTTAGAATAAGAAATCAGAGAACCGAGTTCAAATTCTAGTCAAATTTGTTTCATTCACTTCTGCACAAATATCCTTGGAAGAGATATTAAATAGCTGAAGAAATTGGGTTCTATAGCCTTGATTGGTAACCAGTCTACCAAAATGGCAACCTACAGCAGGACAATCTTCTGCAGAGTCAGTCATGTCTCTGTCACTTACAGCATTTAACTGACAGAATAAAGATGAAATGATTGGTTTCAGTGAACTCTGAGACTGGAGTAATTAAACAAATTGATGAAAAATAATAAAACTTTTTTAAAATTGCAAAGAAAATAAATTGAAAAGGTCCTAAGGTACAAAAATAAAGTAGACATGTAAAAAAATACGTATGAAAAGCAAGAAAATCCTACTTAAAAAGATTTAAATCTTTATATTAGAGAAAAAGAAGAAAAAAAATATATAAACACTAATATATATATATATATATATATATATATATAAAACAGTAAAACAGAAACTTAAAATAAACTCAAAATAGAAATTTTAAATGTCTTTCAGAAAATTAACAACAAATTCATTTTTTTTAATTATTAATATTAGAAAAGGAATTTTAACTTTTTTTATTTGATTAAAAAAATGAAAATAAATATTTTTAAATTTGAAGGTTAAGAAAGCAACAAAACAGAAGTCTCTTTTTGAAGCTCAAAAGAAGCAACATTTTTTTAAAATCTACATTTTTGAGAATCCAAGAAACATGAATTACCTGCATTTACTGTCAAGAATTCATTGACATTTATTCTATTTTACTGATTACTTGGTCTGCTTCTACTGGCATAAAAATTCATTCACATTTATCATACGTACTTTACTTATTACTTGGTCTGCTTCTACTGGCATAAACATTCATTCACATTTATCATACGTACTTTACTTATTACTTGGTCTGCTTCTACTGGCATAAACATTCATTCACATTTATCATACGTACTTTACTGATTGCTTTGTCTACTTCTACTGGCCTAAAAATTCATTCACATTTATCATACGTACTTTACTGATTACTTGGTCTGCTTCTACTGGCATAAAAATTCATTCACATTTATCATACGTACTTTACTGATTGCTTTGTCTGCTTCTACTGGCCTAAAAATTCATTCACATTTATCATACGTACTTTACTGATTACTTGGTCTGCTTCTACTGGCATAAAAATTCATTCAAATTTATCATACGTACTTTACTCATTGCTTTGTCTGCTTCTACTGGCATAAAAATTCATTCAAATTTATCATACATACTTTACTGATTGCTTTGTCTGCTTCTACTGGCATAAAAATTCATTCACATTTATCATACGTACTTTACTGATTACTTGGTCTGCTTCTACTGGCATAAAAATTCATTCACATTTATCATACGTACTTTACTGATTACTTGGTCTGCTTCTACTGGCATAAAAATTCATTCACATTTATCATACGTACTTTACTCATTGCTTTGTCTGCTTCTACTGGCCTAAAAATTCATTCACATTTATCATACGTACTTTACTGATTACTTGGTCTGCTTCTACTGGCATAAAAATTCATTCACATTTATCATACGTACTTTACTGATTGCTTTGTCTGCTTCTACTGGCATAAAAATTCATTCACATTTATCATACGTACTTTACTGATTACTTGGTCTGCTTCTACTGGCATAAAAATTCATTCACATTTATCATACGTACTTTACTGATTACTTGGTCTGCTTCTACTGGCATAAAAATTCATTCACATTTATCATACGTACTTTACTGATTACTTGGTCTGCTTCTACTGGCATAAAAATTCATTCAAATTTATCATACATACTTTACTGATTGCTTTGTCTGCTTCTACTGGCATAAAAATTCATTCACATTTATCATACATACTTTACTGATTGCTTTCTCTGCTTCTACTGGCATAAAAATTCATTCACATTTATCATACGTACTTTACTGATTACTTGGTCTGCTTCTACAGGCATAAAAATTCATTCACATTTATCATACGTACTTTACTACTTACTTCGTCTGCTTCTACTGGCATAAAAATTCATTCAAATTTATCATACGTACTTTACTCATTGCTTTGTCTGCTTCTACTGGCCTAAAAATTCATTCAAATTTATCATACATACTTTACTGATTGCTTTGTCTGCTTCTACTGGCATAAAAATTCATTCACATTTATCATACATACTTTACTGATTGCTTTGTCTGCTTCTACTGGCATAAAAATTCATTCACATTTATCATACGTACTTTACTGATTACTTGGTCTGCTTCTACTGGCCTAAAAATTCATTCACATTTATCATACGTACTTTACTACTTACTGCGTCTGCTTCTACTGGCATAAAAATTCATTCACATTTATCATACGTACTTTACTGATTGCTTTGTCTGCTTCTACTGGCATAAAAATTCATTCACATTTATCATACGTACTTTACTGATTACTTGGTCTGCTTCTACTGGCATAAAAATTCATTCAAATTTATCATACGTACTTTACTCATTGCTTTG
The DNA here is from genome assembly GCA_037127315.1 of Ascarosepion bandense. NCBI lineage: Eukaryota > Metazoa > Mollusca > Cephalopoda > Sepiida > Sepiidae > Ascarosepion > Ascarosepion bandense. The sequence continues at coordinate 1,576,483 of JBBBDQ010002285.1, forward strand.
TCTGCTTCTACTGGCATAAAAATTCATTCAAATTTATCATACATACTTTACTGATTGCTTTGTCTGCTTCTACTGGCATAAAAATTCATTCACATTTATCATACGTACTTTACTGATTACTTGGTCTGCTTCTACTGGCATAAAAATTCATTCACATTTATCATACGTACTTTACTGATTACTTGGTCTGCTTCTACTGGCATAAAAATTCATTCAAATTTATCATACGTACTTTACTCATTGCTTTGTCTGCTTCTACTGGCATAAAAATTCATTCACATTTATCATACATACTTTACTGATTGCTTTGTCTGCTTCTACTGGCATAAAAATTCATTCACATTTATCATACGTACTTTACTGATTAATTGGTCTGCTTCTACTGGCATAAAAATTCATTCACATTTATCATACGTACTTTACTGATTACTTGGTCTGCTTCTACTGGCATAAAAATTCATTTACATTTATCATACGTACTTTACTGATTACTTGGTCTGCTTCTACTGGCATAAAAATTCATTCAAATTTATCATACGTACTTTACTCATTGCTTTGTCTGCTTCTACTGGCATAAAAATTCATTCAAATTTATCATACATACTTTACTGATTGCTTTGTCTGCTTCTACTGGCATAAAAATTCATTCACATTTATCATACATACTTTACTGATTGCTTTGTCTCCTTCTACTGGCATAAAAATTCATTCACATTTATCATACATACTTTACTGATTACTTGGTCTGCTTCTACTGGCATAAAAATTCATTCACATTTATCATACGTACTTTACTGATTGCTTTGTCTGCTTCTACTGGCATAAAAATTCATTCACATTTATCATACGTACTTTACTACTTACTGCGTCTGCTTCTACTGGCATAAAAATTCATTCAAATTTATCATACGTACTTTACTGATTGCTTTGTCTGCTTCTACTGGCATAAAAATTCATTCAAATTTATCATACGTACTTTACTCATTGCTTTGTCTGCTTCTACTGGCATAAAAATTCATTCACATTTATCATACGTACTTTACTGATTGCTTTGACTGCATCCACTGGCTGAAGAATTCATTCACATTTATTGTATTTTACTGATTATTTTTGTCAGAATCCATTCTCATTATAAAAAATAATTCATATTTATTGTATTTTACTGATCAAATTAGTTTGCTTTATTTCTATGTACCAGTACTTATCGATACAAATGTACCTGCACAGAAATTCCTTACTTAGTGCAATTAATTCGTATATAGATGACTATAAAAGAAATCAATCTTAAATTACTGTTTCAGCTGAAGAATGTCTTACTACACAAGTCGAGTATTATATATACCCTAATTTTTGTATATAAAAACGTTTCCCCATTAATCAAAAATTCATTAATCCAGGAATATCTGTATTTCTTTTTTGCTTTGGAAAACTTAATTTAGTTTCCTTTGACCATTAAAGTTACGATAGATGATATCATACATTATTCCAGTATACTGTTACAATAGTCTTAGCATATATGAAATACATTACTTTCCCCAACAAAAACACTTTGAAATATATTTCAATAAATATATGAGGAAACATACCCATATATTTTTCTATAAAATATTCTTCTAAAATAGTTAATGGTTGTCATATATGAAGGCGTGTTATCTAACAAATACGGTAATTTCAGAATGTGGTGAGCGTAGCATGCCTTGCTTTGTGATGTGGTGGATATCAGCTCGAAATAAAAAAATCAGAAAGCCAATTTCAAATTCCAGTCAAGCTCATTACATTCACTTACACACAAATACTATTGGGATAGTTATTAATCTCTTCTACTCACAACTGGGGCAGAGGAGGCTTACTGAAACACTGGTTACCACATGAGTTAAGCAATGTTGAGCCTGGTCAGTACTTAGATTAGTGGCCATTAGTTAATACCAGGTGTTGTAAGCTTGGACAAGCATGTGGATACTGGGTTTGAATTGCTAAACAGAGTTTAGTTTGAATTGCTAAGAGCAGAGTTCAAACTCCAATTGGATTTGCTATATTCACTTATGTGCAAATACCCTTGGTAAAGTTATGAATACACCTCTTCTCCTCCATCTATGGGTTAATTAGTAAGACTTGTATCAATGACAGCATTTTTTTTTTTAAATAAAATAAACAAAGTTACATACAAAACATTTAGATTTTGGCATTAAATAATCCATAGATGTTGATATGAAGCCAAACAAAAACAACCAACCTAGTTATGGGTTAAATAGCAGGGCAAACTGGATCCTATAGCCTTGGTTGGCAACCAGTTTACCATAAAAGTAAACAGCAACCTACTGAAGGAAAATTTTCTGCCTCGTCAGTCATGAACTTTTAAGAGATATGATCACCAAAACAGATATCAGTCAGTCAGTTAAGTACTATACATGATACATACCTGGGCAATCAGGTCTCTTTGACTGACTGGGCAGAAGATTTTCCCACAATAGGTTGCCATTACTTTCTGTGTTAAACTGGTTGCCAGCCAAGTCTACAAAACCTAATCTGTCCTGCTATTTAACTCATAACTAGAGGGAGAAGAGACGGATTAACACTTTTCCCAAGGATATTTGTGCATAATTGAATGCAATGAATTCAAACTGCTTACATATGACAATTAATCAACTGTCTTTTTAAAGCAGTTATTTTTCATTTAAACATGAAAAGTTCCTGAAACATTTTCATCTTACAGTATTTACATAATTCAAACTATTGTCCTTATCTTTGTTGGCATTTGTAGAACATTTCAGCCATTGTATGCTCTGGCCTTCTTCAGGTGCTAAGAATTTTGAACTGAACCCTTTATTATTATTTTGTAATGAATGGTTTGATTCGAAATTACTAGCACCTGAAGAAGCCAGAGTATACAACCGCCAAAGCGTTGTACAAATGGCAACAAAGATTAGGACAATAGTCCAAATAATATAAATATTGCAAATACTACCTCATCTCAGAAATATAGACAAAGACATTTTCATCTTGCTGTATCTAATAGCACCATTCTTCTGTTTTGATCATTGAAATCTTTATATGCTGTGTCTTTTCAAAATAAAGGTGATGATGGCTATCCACAATTTCCTGTCCTTCATAGTTCTAAAGAAATTTTGTTATTTCTCCTAAACCTTAGCTCAAGCAAAGTAAGTTATATGGTTTTCTTCTGTCATCCTTGCCTTCAATTTGTCTTGTGATTAGATTTTCCAAGCCCTCTTTCCTCATTAAGTGCTCAAGAAACTCCAACTTTATTTTCCCAATGTCAAGTTTCTTTTTTGTTTCTATTTTCTCTGAAGCTTAATACTTCACTTAGCTTTTGAGAGGCGTCTTTCATTTTCCCAATGCAACTTCGGATTTCAGTGTCGCCTTTTCCACCCTCTGTTAAAACACTTCCTTGATATTTGCTTTTTTTGTACTTTTTTCATTTGGTATCACCAATTTCTGATTTGCATGTTGGGTTGTTTCTTTAAAGTATTAGTCAGTTAAGTGCCATACGTAATACACACTTTGGGCAATCATGTCTCTTTCGAGACATGACTGACCAGGCAGAAGATTATCCTGCAGTAGGTTGCCATTGCTTTCTGCAGTAGACTGGTTGCCAGCCAAAGTTATAGAACCCAATTTGTCCTATTATTTAACTGGAGGGAAGAGATGGATTAATACCTTTCCCAAGGGTATTTGTGCGTAAGTGAATGCAAGGAATTTAACTGGAATTTGAACTCAGCACCCCAATTTGTTATTCCAAGTCGATATCCACTGCACCGCAACGCACATCCAGTTTAAGTATGAGAGTCCTTTTTGCTTCTAAATTTCTCAAAAACGTCATTGATCATGAGTTCAGTCCAAAGTATTCTCAGCATCCTTCTGTAACACTGTATTTCTGTTGCTTCAGGTCTCTTCTTTATTTGTGAGTAGATTTTTATGGCAGTGAATGCTGAATGCACATTGTAGTGCAACGGATATCAGCTCAAAAGGAGAAATCAGAACCAACTTCAAATTCCAGTGATATCATTGCATTCACTTTTACGTAAATACCTTTGGGAAGGGAACTAATCTATTTCTTCGCCATCAAGCTAAGGATTAAATAACAGGACAGATTGGGTTCTATAGCTTTGGTTGGCAACCACTCTACCACAAAAAGAAATAGCAACCTATTGCGGGAAAATTTTCTGCTTTGTCAGTTGTGAAACAAAAGAGACATAATCACCCGATCATGTACCACGTACAGCACTTAACTGACTGATACAGACGTACAAAATCATCGAAACACTGATTTTGAAAAATGTGCTAAGGTGATAAATTTTTAGCACCCTGACGTGGTTTTAAATGAAGCAAATAAAAGAAATGAGAAAATAAGAAAGAAATAAAACTCTTATTATTATTATCATACAAGTCTAGACACAGGTAAGAATAAAAAAATATGAGAAGTAGTGTATCAAAAATAATATGTTCTAATAAGGACCAAAGGGTATTTCTGAGAGATATGAAAATAAAGAACGCAAGGACAGATAGGTAAACAGAGTCAGACTGAAACAGTATGAATTAATACTACAGAGTACTATTACATTGGTGCATCAAAACCAATAAAAAAAATAAAAAAACTTGGATATGAACAAATAGTAAAAATGCTTGCTAAATGAGACGGTTAGATGAGGGGGGCTGGAGGAAAAATGCTTGCTAAATGAGACGGTTAGATGAGGGGGGCTGGAGGAAAAATGCTTGCTAAATGAGACGGTTAGATGAGGGGGGGGCTAGGGGAAAAATGCTTGCTAAATGAGACGGTTAGATGAGTGGGGCTGGAGGAAAAATGCTTGCTAAATGAGACGGTTAGATGAGGGGCCTGGAGGAAAAATGCTTGCTAAATGAGACGGTTAGATGAGGGGGGCTGGAGGAAAATGCTTGCTAAATGAGACGGTTAGATGAGGGGGCCTGGAGGAAAAATGCTTGCTAAATGAGACAGTTAGATGAGGGGGGGCTGGAGGAAAAATGCTTGCTAAATGAGACAATTAGATGAGGAGGGTGGAGGAAAATGCTTGCTAAATGAGATGGTTAGATGAGGGGGGCTGGAGGGAAAATGCTTGCTAAATGAGACGGTTAGATGATGGGGGGATGGAGGAAAAATGCTTGCTAAATGAGACGGTTAGATGAGGGGGGGCTGGAGGAATAGGCAAGGTTGCTTTGAAGGAAAATCAAATGAGTGAGGTGTAAATACAGAAATTAATGTTAAAGAAATACTGAAAGTTGTCCTCAATTCAAGCCTGTATGTGTATCTACGTAAGACCTTACATAATTTTGCTGTACACACAAGATATTTTGTTATAACTTCTCACCACAACAGTCTTTACAGAATTGCACCAAATATCAGATTCTGTTTTAGAGTTCTTACGAGGATGCATTTCTATATAAAAAAAATATTAAATTTTTTTTTTTTTTATAATCATATCGCCCCAAGCTAGGCATTTTACTGCCACTGTTTTGCAGGGGGTTACAAAAAAGGAAAATTACGAGAAAGTGTGACAGGTCATAGAGGGTGTCAGGAAGTGAGTAAGAGAAGGATGAGAATACTGATGAGAGTGGAGTGGACGGAGAAAGGAGCATGAAAGAGAGGATGCAGGTTAAGAGATGACTATTCACTTTACATTTAAATTCTTGGAGATTGTAGCTGTCAGGGAAGCAAGTAAACAAAAAGGAATTCCACAGGCGGGTAGTGTGAGAAAAGAAGCTGCTGGAATAAAATTTGTGTTTATATTTTATTGGTTTCACAGTAAAAGGGTGGGACATCGATACCAGAAAATCAAAATTTGACTTACAACCATTCATTTTTCTTTCAGTCTACGGTTTTGATTTAACTGGAAACAACTATTGCTTTTTAGTCTTTCGTGCCAACGTCCAAAGGGTCTGAGCTCCAGGGAGTCTTAAAGCTTTCATTACACCCGAGCAACGCCGGGCTATACTGCTAGTCTCTTATATTTCTGTTTCTTTCACACTCAGTAACTCCTCCTTGCTTTTATTGCTTTGTTTGCGGCTGGAATGATTATTTCAAAAAAGTAGTATGTCATAGGAAATAAAGAAAGATAGATATCAACAATACCTCCTGCAGTGCCTCATAAACTAAACAACAGTTTCTGACTTTTCATAAAACGATATAAAGCAAACGAAAGAATGTGGTTAAATTCATGTATCTACATTAAGTTTTATCACAGGCAAAAACAAAGAAATACAAAAACCTCAGACAACAGTGCCTAGACATTTTCCTCACAAAATAATGATTGATCAATGAACTTTAGTAAAATCAACTTAACATCTTCAATGAAGTTCATACACTTCCTGGGCATGTAGATAAATGCATTATATATATATAAAATATTACATTCATGAATTTTCAATATTTGTCGATACTTCTTAGATGAAGTATTGTAATTATTTACATTATTCAGACTTTTGTCCTCATCTTACTTGCCATATTCACAACATTTCAGCCATTGTTCGCTCCAATCTTCTTCAGGTTTTTTTTTTTTAATCATTTCACCCCGAGCAAGGCAGAAATGCCACTGATGAGCGGGGGCTACATAACTGTAAAAAGATTAATTAGAAAAGAGTGAGGAGTACAAACTAGTTAGAAAGGAGCAATAGAAAGCTGAGAATGCAGGTGCGATGACAGATACATAGGTGGAGAGAAAGGGAAGGATATACGGGGTTGGGGAGAGAGCTAGAGTCCCGTGGTAAATAAATGAGTATTGATATTGCATTTAAATTTCTGGAGGTTGTAGCCGTCAGGAAAGCAAGAATATGGGAGCGAGTTCCACAGGCGGGAAGTGCGAGAGAAGAAGCTGCAGGAGTAGAATTGTTGTCTGCATTTGGCTAACCTGACTGTGAATGGGTGGGACCCAGTTGCCAGTCTGGTTGCATGAGTAAACACCTGTTGAGGAGGCACCAGTGACTTAAGTTTGTTGGAGCAGAAGCCATGAAAGTATTTGTGATTAAAATTTTGAACTGAACCCTTTTCAATCATAGGGGTATATTGATCTTGTTCCATGAGTCATGCAACTTTCAGATATCATAGTTATAAACTCAACTCTCTAAGTTTTCGTTCACCATTGCTGTAGCCAGTATTGAACTCACAACTCTTTGGGTCAAGTCACTGGATCTAATTCATACTTTTATCCAATGGGCCAATTGATTGAAATAAAGGGCTCAGTTTGAAATTCTAATCACCTGAAGAGGGTCCTGCCAAATATTCCAGTGGATAAAAGCATTGTTTAGACCTAGTGACCTGACCCAAATAGTTGTGAGTTCAATACCTGGCTACAAGAGTGGTGAATGAAACTAAGTTAAAGGGAAATAACTAAGATATCTGGAAGTGGCATGACCTGTGGAACAAGATATAAATTTGAAATCATTGGAAGAAGGTTGCACATTACAACAGCCAAAATATGGCAATACAGATGAGGACAAAAGTTTGAATAATTTAAATAATAAATTTTCCATGCCATATTTTTATTATTTCAATGACAGATGATGAAATTTTGTTGTAAATATAACAAATTCATAAGCAATATGCCTTTGATTTTATTCATTGACTGATTGAATGTAAACACAATAAAACTTACTTTCATTTTCAGTCGGGCTTCATTATGACCAGTTATCTGCTAGTCTTATCTGGATAACTAACTTTCTACTGCATACATCAAAACTTGTGTCTATATGGTAAGGATGATGAAAAAAATTAATCATTTCCATGTAGAAATTATTTGTCATTCAGTCCCTGAATAGTTAAGTATGTTTAGAGAAAATTTATAAAATCTTTCTCTTAAAATTAGACAAAGTCCACCAACTGTTATTTCTCTTTCTAGAAACATGTGCTATCCATTTTAGTTGTTGCTTTGTTATCTGGCAAATTTATTCCGTTATCATTTTGTAACACATAACTATAAGATTTGACAGAGGTTATGCTTCTTTATGATTCAAATGATTTGTTTGAAGCCATTTTTAACCATTGAAAATGGCTAATGTTGCTATTTCTATTCCAAACATTTTGTGATTGGGATATTAGAGATTTCAAGGAACGTGCAACAACCTCTTAAATGCTGTTGTTCGCAGGTTAATCCTGACACCCGGAAGTAGCACTTGTTACAGTTCCAGCTATGGTTAAATAGTGAACACCCAAACACCATAAAATTGTAAAAAACATTTTTTATGATAAAAATATGAGCAATACCTATCTATATTGTAAAAATACGGACAATACCTATTTATATAGTTAAATTATCAAAAATGCCAATTTATATAGTCAAATTGTGAAGAATACCCAATTAGAGAGTGTGATGGATAGATTTAGGAATTTCAAAATGAAGATTAAGTATTTCTTTCAATCCTCCATTTTACCAACATAGAACAAAAATTATCTTCTGTTACCTTTTATCAATTTCATTTCACAAAACTCAGCCAGACATTTTCCCAAACCTAGCTTTTCTAAATATTGGTAAACAAATTTCAAAACTAAAAACAAGAGGTAAACCAAATAAAAAAAAAAATAAATTAATAAAACATTCAAGACTTTTCCTTGAGGCTTTACAGAATGAATACAATAAGACATTGGTCTGGAATCTTATGTTTAATTTCCTTGTTTTGGAAAATTGGCTAATGTGAATTTGGCATCTTTTTTAGCATCTAAGCCTTAAAAGATTCTTGAGAAATAAGAAGACAATGAAATAAAAAAAATAAGCAAATTCTCAGAGCTTAATTAAACTTACATTTCAACTATCAGAGTAAATAACGGAAACTCTGACACAGAAATTTGAAGGCACATAGGAAGAGAGAATAGGTTATAAAGAGATAAAAAAATAATAATATGAACAAAACAAAGGGTGCTGGATTGCAATGTAATATCTAATCTACAATACTGTAGTGAATACTGGACACTTTAATCCAAAAAAGAAAAAAAAAACTTATGAGAAATGCAATTCATTTAGTGAATATTACAAATATATTATGGGCAGTCCATTTAACAAATAATAAATTTTATAGGAAAATTATAAGGAAAGAAATGTTTTCTAGTAATCAAAAAGATACAGTGAATATCTCTTAGATACATAATGAGAAAAGTAGGCTTAGAGAATCTAACACACACAGGAAACAAAAAAGACAAGAGAAGCAGAGGAAAGAAGCTAGTAACCTACTTTTTAAGCAAATGGATGTAAGAACAAATACCACAAAAATTAGAAATTATTGAAGTAGAAATCAACTTATCCTTCATGGAGATATAATTTAAATTTTACTTAAAGACTTTGCAACGAAACATAAGGAATAGGAAGGTGGTCAGACAACATATTGCCAAATTGCTACCCCATTTTGTAATATGTAAATAAAGTATGTCTCTTAAGCCCATTGCTCCCAGTTGAGCAATGGGCTTAAGAGACTCCTCATCACATTCTGTTCTGGGCTGGTCTTTTATCATCGATGCTTGTGTAACTTTTTTTTTCTTACAGGTAAGGGTGTTAAACATAAGCAAACTCCTTTATCCTCTGGTCACGGCTGGGTTTGAACTCCCAGACTGGTTGCACCCAAAACTGGAGAATCCATCTGTTGTTTAATTTGTGTTGTGGGGGGGAAGAAATGTATTATTCCCTTTCCGAAAGGTATTAGCACTTAAGTGAATCTAATTAACTGGAATCTGAACTTGACTCTGATTCCTCAATCCGAGCCACTTTATTCTTTCATTGATGAAACTGCAATATAGGTAATTATTAAATATTTATAAATTCATTTCATGTACATGTTATAGTGCAGTATTAACAAAAGGACCATTCTATTTTCATTTACAATTATTCACTTAGCAATAAATACTAAAAAATAGTATGAAATACATCATTTTTTTTTTAAACACTGGGGTGGCCTAATAATTATGGCTGGTAGCATGTATATATATATATATATATATATATATATATATATATATATATAGATAGATAGATAGATAGATAGATATTTCATTTGTAAACAAGTTAATACACAACCTAGGTTTCTACCATGTAGTATCTTCAAGTAATTTGGAATAACTGATTTTACCATTTTTTTAAAGAACGCTCACAAAACTGATTTTTTACAAACATGCAATTTTCAAAATCCGAAGCTATGTTTTCATCCATGGTTGTATAACCCTAAGAGATATTTTATGGTATGGTCACACTTAGCCATAATTTCTGTTCTTTCATTCAGTAACTGTTTGTTTGGGAATAACATAATAGCTAACTGTTCTTCCTGGCACAGTCTACATATTTTGCCACCATTGTAAGGCTTGGCTGTTTTCACTATACTCCACGTTATGTCTGGGTCTTTTCCATATGCTAATTTCAATTTCCACATGGTAGAAACCTAGGTCGTGTAATAACTCATTTACAAATGAAAACTATTCAAAAGTTCTACAATATAATTGGCTTGAACACTTTTTAATATAACTGTATACTGGTCTAATTTAATTATGACCAAAGACTAAGTAATTATATATATTATTTTTATAGTTTGAAAAGGCAGTTTTTTATTTTTTGCAACTACTGAAATAAATTCTGGATTTATGACCGTTTGTGTTTTCTTTCTCTCATATATGTATTTATATATATAGATATATATGTATACACACATATACATACAAATTGTTCTACATTGATGACAACTCAGACTTATGCAATATGCAATCATCAGATGCATAATTCAAACTGACATTTTAATAGATGTGAATGTTCATGGGAATTCAATCTTATAAAGTTACTGCTTTTTTTAAATAAAAAACTGGACATGTAAATCTATTAATTCACATCACTATATATATATAGCTTTTACCTGGTTTACACTCCTCCTTGGTCTTTTGAACAGGAGTAGTTGTTTATCCCTTCATTAGGTTCCTTGTTCCTTCTAAGATCTCTATCTAAACTTTGAAATTTTAATTATTATTTTTATTTATTTTTCCTCAATAAGAGTAGCTAGGTTCACATATTATCCGGTTCACCCTTTTCCTTGGTCTTTTGAAAAGGAGTAGAAATTTAGGAGTCTGTTCAGTGTTTGATTTCAGGTTCCTTCCAAAGTCTTTACATTTTCTTTCAATTCCAGTAGTCTCTTGTGTTTTACTGGCATTAACGCCCAGCTCGGGGTAAATCGGTTTTGAAAAAATAAAATAAAATAAAAGTATTCCATAATCTTGGAATTATTTCAAACTTTTTTTCTCATAGGTATTATGATAGACACAATGTTTTCACAAAGTACCCTCTGGTCATCATCAGGTGTCCATAGATTGGCTGATGTGGATCATCTCATTGTGTCTATTATAACACATATATCAACCAAGATGAGAACAAAAGTTCGAAATAATTCCAAGATTATTGAAAATTACTCAGAAATAAATACAAAAAGCACACAAATAAAGAAGATAGTGATTGTCATTGCATCTAAATTTTTAAATGTCGTTTCATGCGACAGACTTTGCAACTGATTCCGTGTAATTGTTACATAGTAATATAATTGTTATAATAGTTCTTGGAATTATTTCGAACTTTTGTTCTCATCTTGATTGATATAGGTGTTATAATAGACACAACGTTTCGACCAAGTATCCTCTGGTCATCATCAGGTGTACATAGATTGGCTGATATGGATTATCTCGTTGATTATTGCCTGGTGATTACCAGACGGTACTTGGTGGAAATACTGTGTCTATTATAACACCTATATCAAAAAAATAATTCCAAGATTATTGAAAATTACTCATCTCAGAAAGAAATACAAATTATGACAAGTGGCACAAACCCACTAACATAATCCAGTTGTCAAAAGTCCAAGTGACACTGAATACAAAAGCCCCAAAAATAAACCACATGTATAACCAACTACTACCAACCCGAAGAGTTGGTAGTAATTGGTTATATGTGTTAGTATCATCTAGTGGTCATGAGGTCGATCCTTGGACTTGGTAGTGAGAGTAATAAATTCCAACATGAAAGAACAATAATTGATTTCACAGGATATTTTGCAACAATCAATGAGATATTCCACATCAGCCAATCTATGGACACCTGATGATGACCAGAGGGTACTTGGTCGAAACGCTGTGTTTATTATAACACCTATATCAACCAAGATGAGAACAAAAGTTGGAACTAATTAAAAAATTATTGAAAATTAGTCATCTCAGAAATAAATACAAAAAAAAACATGCACACACACACACACAGACACACACACACACGCACGCACACCCTCTTCCATTTTGGCAGGGGTCAAACTAATGGTCAGGCCAACACACACTTAGATAAAAGACATATCAAAGCAGACTGATACCATCAGACTATAAAAATCCTGACTATCAATCACACATATACACAACACACACACACACACACACACACAAATGCACTAGCACACTTACACACACACACACACACACAAACAGCATCAGCAGCAGAAGCTGCCAGGAGAACCATTTGTTGAAACTCTTGACTCAGACACAATCACCCTAACATTCTGAAGATGAGATTTTAATCTCAAAATATTAATGTATAATAAATAGGTGATATCCAACAAATTATTTACCTTCCTTTATTTTACTAAATGCATTGTGACAGCCTTCAAAACCTAACCCTATTCATAATATACATAATGCTTCAAGCAAATTACAACACTTCCCTAAAAAAAATTTTAAAAAAAAGTTTTTCCTAAGGACGTATACTACTGCGCTGTTTATGAAAGGATTGCTTGCCTTGACTTGATGATCCAGACTATCAATTTATACGTTCACAAATGATTTTCTGACAGCTGAAATGTCATGGATATGGTGACAAAAATGAGGGCAACAGTCCAAACAATGTAAATAACATAAATAATTACAATGCCTAATATCAGAAATATAGACAGATTCTGAAGAAGGATGGTGCGTACAATGGCTGAAACATCATGAATATGGCAACAAAGATGAGAACAGTCGAAATAATGTAAATGGGAACTTATCTTCCTTTCATTTTTTTTTTCATATTGTCCTTTTCCAAATATACTATATCTAGAATTTTTACACACACACTATTATATATATATCCAAGTGAATACAGAATGAAGAAAAATTTTTTTACAATGTCCAAAACATTAATTTAAAACAGTGCCCGATATATAATATATAGAGCTGTGAATATATATATATATATATATATATATATATATATATATATATAGAGAGAGAGAGAGAGAGAGAGAGAGCGAGAAAGACACATGTAAAAATGAACATAAACATTTTTCTCTCTTGTATAATAAAAAGACATTATATGCAGTGTGAGAGAGGTACATGTAAAAACATTCTTATTTTATTGTCATATATATATATATATATATATATATATATATATATATAGATAGATAGATAGAGAGAGAGATAGATAGATAGATAGATAGATAGATAGATGCGTGTGTGTGTGTGTATATATATATAATACATAGAAATAGATAAACTAAAAAAAATCAAATGTAACAAAACAGAAAAGCCAGCGAGAAAAGTATATATATGTATATATATATATATATATACACACACAAAAAAAACAAACTACAAAACAGAAAAAAAAAGTATAGAAGAGACAAACGCCATTTAACATGAGCGTTGAACATAGATATAAACATTTCCTTGGACATGCTGTGCCACATAAGGAATGTTGCAAGGGTAAACATATTTATTGAATTTGATTTTCATGCCAACAAGAACAGAAGCTGTCAGAAATGGATTCGAAATGTCAGAAGCTGGAAACGGAAAAAACAATTAATCAATCCTGTTTTAAATATAATAAATAGACAGATTTGTCTGTTAAAATAAATCAAAATAGCTTCGCTAGGAACTGTGGTTGCCATCAGAAGAATTCAATTTTCTTGTCTTTAATGTTTTGTCTTTTTTTCTTCCCCTTACTTTGGGAAAGTGTTAAAAACAAAAAAAAAATAATCAAAGTTTCTAAGGAAAAAAAACAAAAAAAAAAAAAATGTACAATGAAAATTTTTGTTAATTAATAAAAGACCATAATGTTTGGTACAGAACTGCTTGACATCCTTCAGTATTTGTCTATATTTCTGAGATGAGGTAGTAGTTACACTATTTACATTATTCCGGCTATTTTCCCTATCTTTGTTGCCATTTGTACGACGTTTCGATGATTGTACACTCCAGCCTTCTTCAGGTGCTAGAAATTTCGAACCAAACCTTTTATTACAATCACTGAAATATATCATTCTCATTCCTTGTGAGCCACTTCTGGTAGTCATGAGTTATGTCCCTTTAACCTGACTCTCTAAGTTACTTGTTCATCACTGCTGTAGCCTGGTATGGAACTCACAACTCTTTGGGTTAAGTCACTGGTACAGTAGATATAGGCATTAGATAGATAATTTCAACTATTGCTGAAGGACTAATGAATTTTATTCATAACTTAATATTATTTCCAGTTACAATACATTTAGATATTTAGTGAATACATTTGTATAGACATCCAAAAATCTTTTTTTTTAAACTTTTGGTACTGAAGCCCCAAACAAATTAGGAAAAAAAAACTTGCATTAATGAAAAGTACTTATAAAAAATATAAATTGTATAAGTAGTCAATTGCTGACATCCCCTGACAAGTGGATGGAGTAATTACCAGAGGTACTTCTATGAAACTCTGAAGTCGGGATTTACTAATTCTCTGTTTCTTTCTTTAACTCTCCTTCTTTCTCTCTCTCTCTCTCTATATATATATATATATACATAGAGAGAGAGAGAGAGAATATCAGAGAGACATTCACTCAGACAGATCAGACACTCAGACACATAAGACAGACACAGATAATGATACAAACACTGATATGTTGAGAGGGATCGATAGGTAAATGGTTGGTTGGTTTGTTTTTATGACAAATCAACATCTTGGCGGGTCATTTACTGCCAACTAAACTTTATTTATTGCTGGTAATACTTTTTTCTTTCAACAATTTATTGTTGCTTTTATATAAGATTTTGTGTCTAGTAATAGATTTTCACTTCAAGTATCAAGATTCATTGAAATTTGTTTTTAAGGGCAGGGTCCCCAAGTCCTACCCTTGTTATTTAACCCATAACTGGAGGGAAGGGACGGATCAATACCTTTCCCAAGGGTACCACTGCTTAAGTGAATGCAGGGCATTCAACTGGAATTTGAATTCAGCTCACCGATTTCTTTTTCCGAGCCGATATCCACTGCACCACAATGCACATCCGTCACTAAATGCTTACAGCACCTGGTATTCCCAAGCGGTCACCCATCTAAGTACTGACCAGGCTCAACGTTGCTTAACTTCGGTGATCGAGCGAGAACAAATGTATTCAACGTGATATGGCCGTAAGCACGTACATCCGTCACTAATCGCTTACAGCACCTGGTATTCCCAAGCAGTCACCCATCTAAGTACTGACCAGGCTCAATGTTGCTTAACTTCGGTGATCGAGCGAGAACCCGTGTATTCAACATGACAGGCTGTAAGCCAGATAAGTAAATGTTCCCTTAAAAGGAGTAGAATCATAATGTGACAAAATTAATGAAAGCATCCCTAAACAAATCTAATTAATTTTTTTTCCGTTTCTTCAGTTAGCCATGTTCTTGTGTATTTCTCAGATGACATGAAGATTTTCACAGAGAGGGCAATTAATTAATTTTTTGACTTTCAATTTCAAATCATTTCTTCATATTATGCAGGAGAGCATCAATGAAGAAAAGGAAATGTAATGTGCAAAATGTAAAAAAGGGAGCCGTTGAAAGCTGATTTCATAAGGAAATGTCTTCATCCTCCAATTCACTACACGGTGAGTACAAGTGGGTAGAAAACTAATTAGAATGATCATAAAAGACAGATCACTAGAGAGTAAAGTGACAAAATGAGGAAAAGAGAGATATGGTGACAATATAGACAGATACAGTGAGCAGCTGAAGAGAAAGTTGGGATAGAGATAAAGAAAGCAGAAATAAAGACAAACCGAAGTGAGTAGACATCAGCAGAAATGAGGGGAGCAAATGGGGAGGTAAACCAACAGAGGAAGCTAGACTGAGAATTAAGCATGTCCTAAGTGAAGAGGATCAGGTTGAAAATGACCAGAAAGAGAGATTGGACAGAAGGAGAGGCAAAACAAAAGAGGGCAGACAAGGAGGCAAGAAAAAAGGGAGAAGATGAAAAGGCAGATCAACAAAGATGGGTAAATTAAGAATAGAGTATACATTGAACAGAAGGAGAGGCAGAACAAAAGGGAGCAGAAGGAGAGGCGGGACAAAAGGGAGCCGAAGGAGAGGCGGGACAAAAGGGAGCCGAAGGAGAGGCGGGACAAAAGGGAGCCGAAGGAGAGGCGGGACAAAAGGGAGGCGAAGGAGAGGCGGGACAAAAGGGAGGCGAAGGAGAGGCGGGACAAAAGGGAGGCGAAGGAGAGGCGGGACAAAAGGGAGCCGAAGGAGAGGCGGGACAACAGGGAGCCGAAGGAGAGGCGGGACAAAAGGGAGCCAAAGGAGAGGCAGGAGAAAAAATGCAGAAAGAGAGGCAGATCAATAGAGAGTAAAAGATTGAGAATGGAGTATACATTGAGCAGATGGTGAGGAAAGACCAAAGATTGCAGAAAGGAGTGCAGGATGAAGTGGAGCAGATGGTAAGTGAGCAGAAAATCAGACATCTTTATTGAAAGCAAATAGTGAAATAAACAGAGAAAATTGACAAACAAAATAATGCATTAAAGTGAAAGATTAACTGTTAAAATAATAGAAACCAAAATAAGATATGGGAATTGACCAAAATTCAAGAAAAGATGATAAATGAAATTCTATGTAGATAAAGACATGTTGGTTGGCTAGCAGAACCTAATAGCACTATTTGCTTTATTTGCACTATTGTCCTCATCTTTGTTGTCATTTTTACAGCATTTTGGCCGTTGTACACACTTGTCATCTTCAGGTGCCAGGAATTTTGGACTGAACCCTTTATTACGATCAGTGGGGTTGTTATTCTCAATCCTTGTGCAAACCTTTTTTTAATAGTTATGAGTTATCTCCCTTTAACCTAACTCTCTAAGTTGTTTGTTCACCACTGCTGTAGCCTGCAACAATCTATGACCAAGCATAGAAATAAATACAATATGGAAACCAATAGTATGAATTGCTAGAGAAAATCATTAATATCAAAAATTACAATATGAGCTCTGGTAAAAAAAATACTAGAGAAAATCATGAACATCAAAAATTACAATTAGATTTATAAGTTCCAGAAATTCACTTGCTGTTGTCCTCAAGGACACATGGCCCAGTGGATATAAACATTGGTTAGTTTCAGTAACTTGACCCAAAGAGTTTGAGTTCAATCCCAGGCTACAGCAGGACAAATAACCTAGAGAGTAAGGTGAAAGGGAGATAACTCATGATTACAAAAAGTGGCATCACACAAGTGATCATAATAAAGGATTCAGTTCAAAATTCCTAGCATTTGAAGAAGGCTGAAACGTTGTAAAAATAACCACAAAAATGAGGACAATAATCCAAATAATGAATGTAAAGAAACTAAGAGGTATTTTATTTATAGAAATATAAAATCATGGGTCATAATTTTGTACTCCATGGTATTATTATTATTATTTAAAAGCATTTTTCTATCTTAAAAAAAAGGTCAAAATGGTAAATTCTGATCAATTATCTTAATAAAAATCAATCTTCTACCATCTCAAATCAATATTTCACCTTTTTATGAAGGCTGCACAATTTATGTAACGATTACACATTTGCTGTTAAATATTGCAAAACAGATACTTAAATCTGCCCTTTCCCTTTGAGTTCACTCAGATGCTTCATAAACTATTGTTTCATACAATTTAACCTTTGACAAACCACTTTCAACAAACTCCTCAAATGCCAGAGAAAAGTGAATAGAATTTCCCCTGAGGTAAGATGGAAAATAGAAATACAAGTCTTGGAGTACAAAATCCATTGATTTACACGGTGTGAACTGGCAGTTTGTTTGGATTATCAACGTTTCTATGAGACCAAAACATTCACCTGAAAACTCAAGCCATATTCTTATCAGATCAAAACTTTGTCGATGTCATGCATGATGTCAACCCCATTCAGTTGTATTATACAGATGACAGTTTAGATATAACTGCTTCCTAGGATTAAGGATTAAAAATGGCTTTGAGCAAGTTAAGCCTGTAGGTTTTGGTGAAAACCACACTTCTTGTAGCTTGGTGCTGCAAGATCATAAAGAATTATACCAATTAACAAAAACCACATCATCTGAGAACTTTCATGAACAGTAACAACCAGAAAATACAAGATAAAAATACGTAACCCATTTAAGATTTTACAGTGTGTCCATAAGGTCTTTTAACAATTACAAAAAATATATTACAAAGGCAACTAATAGAATATCTCAAGGAGATTTGTTCTATGGACTCAGTATTTATCAAAGTTTTTATATACTTTTCTTGCCGACACGATGTGGCTTCCCTCTGTCTTTTCTACAAGTATTTTCATGGCAACTTCTCTAATGAACTTTCACCCACTGATGCCCTAACCACGTGTACTTAATCATGCTACCAGATCAACATCAAGGTCCAACTCTTTTACCGTCAAACTAGTTAAATGTAACCCCCTCTTCTACTTTAATAGTTACTTTTCTCACACTTCCCATTTGTGGAACTCACTTCCATTTGCATACTTCCCTTATGGATAGAAACTCCGAAATTTTAAATACAATGTCAATTGCCATCTTTTATCTACTTGATTCCTTTCCATCTCTTATCTTTTCTTCGATATACCGTGTACCTTTTTTATTCTCTCACTGTAGCCCCCTGCACACCAGTAGCATTTCTACTTTGCTTGGGGTGAAATTATTATTTTTAAAAAAAGAAAAAAAAAACAAAAAACAATGCTTTTATGTATTTCAGGCATTCTGTTGATAAATGAGGTACTGTTAAATGGACCCCTACAAAATGGCTACTCCTCAAGTAAAAAGCACAATGTTAGCCATGGTTTATTGAAACAAAATTGGAAGAGTGGACAACCAAGAATATCTGAGAAAAACATTAATCGCTTAGAAATCAAGAACCATCTTGACATGTTCCTTGCAATTAATGGTGCCTGCATTTTCTTCTTCTATATGCTGCATCCCTTCAGTATGTAGGTGATTATGACCCTCCACATTTCCCTATTCCTTGTAGCTTCTAAACACTTTTTCTGTTACTCCTCCTAAACACAGCTCTGTCATCCATTTGTTCAAGTCCCTCAAGTATATCCCATGTTGCTTTCCTATCTCTCCTTCCCTCTATCCGCCCTGTGAGTATCAGATTTTCCAAGCCATCCTTCCACATTAGATGTCCCAGTAACATCTACTGTGTTTTTCTGATGTTAAACATCAGTTTCCTTTTCATGTCGATCCTCTCCACAACTTCTTCATTGCTCACATGTTTGATTCATGGTATCCTCAGCATCTTTCTGTAGAACCAGATTTCAGTTACTTCAGGTGTTTCTTTCATCTTTGATGAGATCATTCGCTGCCATATTGAAGGATAGACTTTACATAACAATCCAGTAGCCTTTTCTTTGTTTCCAGTGAAATTTTTTTCTCAATACTCTACACGGCTTCTAATGCACCTTCACATCTCAGAGTTGCACTTTCTATCCACTGTTAACACACTCCCCATGTATTTAAATATCTGTGTCTGCTTGATTTTAGTATCCCTAGCCTGTAATTGGCATTTTGGGCTCCTCTTTTTACTGATGACCATGCATTCAGTTTTCTTGTAGTTTTTATCGAGCAAAGCTCACATGATGCCTGCCGTGTGCATCACTTGACAGCTTTAAAGAACTCTCCTTTTCAAAAAAAAACAAAAGCCACTAAAACGAAAAATTATATTACAATCAAACATAACAACACGGGAAAAATAACATCCTTGAAAATGGCCTGTGAAGAGGCTGAAAGTGCTTGGAAAATTGAAAATTATGGAACATTTTTGCATTTTTTTTTATCTCCAGCAACAAGAAAGCATAAGAATACTGGAAAAATTAAATCAAAAAGTAATAAAGTCTTTCTTGTCAGTTGATTTTAAAGCAAAAAAAATTAAATGATAGATTGCTGCCCATATATATTTGGGCACATTGATGAGCTGTGATACGGCAAAACAGGCTTGTATGTGGATGACTAATATATCATGCTCTCATTACAATTGAGCTCCTCTCTAGAGAAGAAAATTTTAAAAACAGTTACCACTTCTGTGTATTATGCATTACTCTTCAGTAATGAATCAAGTTCTCCTGGTGACTGGTGTGTGCATACACCACATATGTATAACATGCTAAAATTTCCCCCCTCTCTCATTCCATGCACCTATAGCTTAGGGAGTAGGAACACTGACTGACACCAAATCAATCGAGTTTCGAACCCAGCAGCAAGCAAGTGGATGTCTAGCCACACTGATGAGCTGTGATACAGCGAAACAGGCTTGTATGTAGATGACTAGTATATATATATATATATATATATATATATATATATATCTCCAAATCCATTTGAAATAATTTTCTTTATTTTTTTTTTTTTTTTTTTTCCCATCACTTTATTAGGTATTTCACATAAGAATATTAGATCTGCCAGGAATGATAAAATGTTGTAAAAGCCAGGTGCAAATTTACTGTCGATACCCTTGCAATCAAAGCACTCTCTAGACATTAGTAATGATAGTAGTTGTAGTGAATTCTTTTCTCCTTTGATCAGAGAAGCATTTTTATGTCAAAGTTGTGATCAGTCTTGCTGTAGTGAGCAACCAGGGTATTGTTTTGCAAAATGTCTCTTTTGTGTTCATATAAACTTTTATTTTGATTCCTTCAGGTTTCTCTCTTGTATTTTTTGTAGCAATTATCATAAACAATTGAGTTAACTCCTCCTTCAGATTTTAGATAATTGTTTTGTTTAGTATCAATTAAGTCTTATTGTTTGAAGTGTAGGAGTAGGGTTAGTTGGGCACAGTCTGTGAAAAAAAGAGTACCATGATACAATTCACTTAGCCAGAAATTTAGAAATAGCATCCTTAGACTGCTTGACATTTGTACTAAAAGCTCCAATACAAACATTTCAGAGTATCTGGGTGTCAATCTGAGGACAGTGTAGAGGATTTGGAAAGATTTGGATGTTTCTAATGGTGATTATGAAGGTATCTAGAGTGATCACTAGTGATGGTGTTATGCCTCCATTCATCTTTCCACAGGACCTCAGACTAAACACAGATCTACATCAATTGCATTAAGAAGGTAGTGCTGCCTTGGGTCAAGAGGGTGGCTGCTAGAAGACCCTCTGCCTGGCAAGAGGACTCTGCACCATGCCATACAAGCAAGAGAACCAAGTCATGGCTGCCAGGCAATTTCTGCAAGCCCATCAATTTTAATAACTGGCCACCTTGTATCCAAGACTGCAACCCACTTGATTATTATGTGTTGATCATAACTGAACAAAAAAAAAAAAAAAAAAAAATCAACAAAAGTCCTTGTAACACCAAAGATGAACTGAAGGCAAAGGTTACAGCAGCATTCACCAACTTAAACAAGGAGACTGTCCAGAAGAGTTGCAGGAGATTTGTTCAATAAATTTACACTTTAGTATTTCAAGATATTTTGGGGCAATTTCTGTAAATATATCTGTTAAATTGAGATGAGAGTCTTACTTCCACTTTTGTGTAATTTAGATGACAATTTAAAACAAAAACTGTTGATGGAACCAATGGGCAACTTGCCAAAACCTAAAAGCTATCCAAATCCTCAAATAAAAACGACAATACTGACAAAAGAGAAAGAAGGCAGAAAACCAAATTTACCTACTCAGTAAAGTATTCCATGCCCAGATTGCCTAGACCAAGTAAAAATTGCTTGACAATGTTAAATCCTATGAAAGAATGGCTCTAGTCGCAACCCAAGTTCACACTCACATGATATTAAGTTTGAGCAACGAAAACAGAATACTTAATAAAAAGTAATTTAGCATATATATGTATTAATAAAAATCAAAAACCGCTGACAAAGCCAAACAACAATTTGCCAAAATCTAAAACTCTTCTCAATCCTCAAATAAAAATGAGAATACTAACATAAAAAAACAAATAAATAAAAAAATAAAGGAAAAATGGCATAAAACCAAATTTACCTACTCATTTAAGTGACCTAAGCCTAGAATGCCTAGACTGAACAAAAAAAAAACTTTTGTACAATGTTAAATCTTATGAAAAATTGTAAACTAATTTTCACTCTTACGCAATCTTTGGAGAACTTGAACGGAAATGAAAGGGTGGGGCAAGCTTTATATAACCCACAAGTCGCCTTAAAGCATCACAAGGAAAAAGAAAAACACAATACTTTCATTAAAAACCCATGGATAACCACACCTACAAAGAAGAAAAAGAAAACAGGTGAAGAAAAAAAAATGATGAAAACAAAAAAAATTAGGAATAGCAGTTTCAGAAGCACGATATTCATGTAGGAGTGGATAAAGTCTAAAATAGAGAAGTCATGTCTTTTATCAAAAACATAAGGTTTTTTTTACATGTATTAAGCAGACCCTTGTGCAAATTAATTGAAACAAAACAAATAATGACTTCCTAGGATCTTTCACACTTTCACTGATCACTTATACGTCATCTCTTGGCATTGTTTTTCTCTTCTGAACGCAGTTTCCTTTACATTTTAAACTGAGATAGCTAGCCAGATAGATAGATATATATGACCAGACTGAGATAGATAGATCCTTGTGCACATTAATTGAAAGAAAACGAAAAATGTCTTCCTAGGATCTTTCACACTTTCCCTGATCACTTATACGTCGTCTCTTGGCATTGTTTTTCTCTTCTGAACGCAGTTTCCTTTACATTTTGGACCAAGATAGATAGATTGATAGATACACCCGTGTGCAAATTAACTGAAACAAAATGAATATCTTCCTAGGATCTTTTACACTTTCTCATGATGACATATACATCATCTCTTGACATTGTTTTTCTCTTTCGACCGCATTTTCCTTTATGTTTCAGACTGATCAATCTAATTGTTTCTTTGCCTTGATGACATGACTGACAATTGAAAGGCTGACACCAACAAGATCCATGATCTCTCTGTAAGACTTGATAGTGTGTTTGTGCTGTGTTACCATTTTTGTATGCTTTTGTGGAGTAACATCCATCGCAGAGAATGGCCATAGGACAACTAATCAACAATCAAGATGATAGTGGCTGGTTGTGATAAAAACCTGATGCAATCACAGATGATGCAATATTTTTCAAGGCCAAACAAATTTCATGATACATCCCTAAAATATCCTTTGTTTCTGGTTCCTTCTCTTTCACTCTCAGGAGCCCCACGAGTCCTAGTGGCATTATTATGCTTAAACTCAAGTTTAGCGTTAATCATTATCTCATCTTCATATCCTCATAATCCCTCACTGCCTACTGTCCTCACTGCCTACTGTCTTTTATTATGTTAATTTGTCACACCTCATAGCTAATTTGAGTGGCTCTTCGGCCTAGTATTGAGTGAATTCTTTTTAATTCAAAATATCACTGTATTTGATGGCTGAAAAAATATCTGGATATTTTTTAATCAAGGCAATAAAGTCACTAAGATGTAAAGGGTTGCTAAGAACAAACCAACAGAGGTACAAATTATATTCCTTTGTTACAAATGAGAACAACATTTTTGCTACAGACAAGCACAAGATGTTTTTTAACCAAACGTTTATGAACATATTGCAGCTGCTGAATGTATAAATGGGGATTTAGTGCAGCCTAATGTTTTTTGTTAGCATAAGGAACAGACTAACATGAAAATTACAAATTGGAGTTGCCAAAATCAAGCAAGTACAATAGTTAAACTATTTTGAAAGGGTTTTAACAGAGGACGGAAAGTACGACACTGAAATCCAAAGGCATGTAGGGATAGCGAAAGTTGCCTTCCAAAGGGTAATTAAAGTATTAAAAAACAAGAAAATTTCATTAGCAGCAAAGGTAAGAATACTGAACTGCTATGTAATATCAGTCTTCCTATATCAGCGAATGTTGTACAATCTCCTTGCAGATGAAGAAGAGATCTAAAGCAACATAAACATGGTTCTACAGATGGATGCTGAGAATACCATGAACCAAACATGTGAACAATGGCGTTTTAGAGAAAATTTAAAAAATGAACACATGATTAAAATCAGAAATAACTGAAATTTCCCCTGGTACATTATGAGGAACGAGGGCTTAGAAAATTTGATCCTCCTAAGATATATTTCAGGTAAGAGGTATGGAAAAAAACAATGTATAACCTACCTAATGAGCTTGAGTAAATGCAAAACAGAACATTATTTTGGAGAGATAATAAAAAACAAAATTTATTAAGAGACACAAAGGAAAAGAAATTGTGGAGAGTCCTGATCACCAACATCCAGAAGGGACACAGGTCATAGAAAAAAATTAATAAATCCCAATGATCTGCAACATTATCTTTTTCTATAGAGCTCAGCTTTTGGAGTCTGTTTTAAAGATTCTTACATTTTTGATCCACTGCCTTTTGCACTAAAACTTGTCCTATTTATTTATTTTTTTTAAATTTTTCTTTTTATTCTAATCATATCACCCCAAGCAAGGCATTTTTTTGCCACTGTTTTGCAGTGGGTTACATAGAAGTAAAGTTATGAGAAAGAGTGACAGGTTATAGGGTGTGTCAGGAAGTGGGTAAGAGAAGGATGAGAATACTGATGAGAGTAGAGTGGACAGAGAAAAGAGCATGAGAGAGAGACGATGCAGGTTAGTGAAATAGGAGATTACTTGACTTTACATTTAAATTGTTGGAGATTGTAGCTGTCGGGAAAGCAAGTAAATGAAAGGGAATCCCACAGGCGGGAAGTGCGAGAAAAAAAGCTGCTGGAGTAGAATTTGCGTTTACAGTTTATTGGTTTCACAATAAAAGGGTGGGACCTAGTTGCTAATCATGTGGCTCAAGTAAATTTATATATAGGGGGCACCAGTGAACAAAGTTCATTGGAGCAGAAGCCATGAAAATATTTGTAAAAGAGACACAGGGAAGCCACATTGCGCCGGTGAGAAAGTGACTGTATCTGAGCTGCCAAGTCGGGATCTATCACATTACAGATTCTCCGTTGGATTTTGTCAAGGATACCTAAGTGGATAGAAGGAGCAATCAACCAGATATGGCAGCAATATTCAATGCACGGGTGGATGGTAGATTTATATATGTGCAGGATATGTTAGCATACTCAAAATAGCAATTAGGATGATAGTTATCTTAATTATGACAAAATGGAAATTCTCTGTGATGTCAGTTCTTCTATGGCAGTGAATGCTGGACAATATCATCAAAGATGAAGGAAAAACTTGAAGCAACTGAAATGTGGTTCTACAGAAGCATACTGGATATAAAGTGGGGCATCAATTCCCTATTACAATCAATATATAAACTGACCCCTCACTTTGTGGTCACAGCTTTTTTTAGATACATTTCTATTCCTGAAATTCAAAAGCACAATGATGCATTCCAGGAGCTGAGAAGAGTATTAAGAAACAGGACAATTTTGCTAGAAACTATGACGAGAGTACTGGATTGCTACGTGCTGTCCATCCTTCAATATGGCAGTGAATGCTGGACAATATAATCAAAGATGAAGGAAAAACTTCAAGCAACTGAAATGTGGTTCTACAGAAGGATGCTGTGGATATCATGGATCAAGCATGTGAGCAATGATGATGTTCTGGAAAGGATGGAAATGAAAAAGAAATTAATACTGAGCATCAGGAAGAGACAGTGAAAGTTCTTGGGAAACGCATTGAGGAAAGAGGGCTTGGAGAATTTGATACTAACAGGCCAGATAGAGGGAAAAAGAGACAGGGGAAAGCAGCGGATAACATATTTGAAGGGCCTGAGCTGGTGAATGACAGAAGAGACAGCTGAAGTTCCTGGGACATGCAATGAGGAAAGAGGGATTGGAGAACCTGATACTAACAGGCCAGATAGAGGGAAAAAGAGACAGGGGAAAGCAGCAGATAACATATTTGAAGGGCCTGAGCTGGTGAATGACAGAACAGAGGTTGCGCGGTGTAACAGGTGAAAGTTTGCTAAGAGCCACCAGGAATAGGGAGACGTAGAGGGCCATGATCGCCTACGTCCTGAAAGGACATGGCACATAAAAGAGATTGTGTGAAGTTCTTCTTCCTTTAGGATTTTGTCAGAACATTGACATTGACGTAACTGCATGTGTAAACAATAGTAAGAAACTGAAATTTTGAATTTAAAATAATTTTTTTTGTGGCATTTGGGGTATTTTTTAGTCTTTTTATTTTAATTTTTAAATCATTTCACCCCAAGCAAGGTGGAACAGCTTTTAGTTTGCATCTTGTTACAGTAAGAGAAAAGACAGGGTACAGGGAGTGTCAAAGAAATTATAAAAGATGGATGGGATTCAAAGAGATAGATGGCAATTTGCACTGGATTTAAATTTTCAAGATTGTAGCTGTCAGGGAAGCAAATAAACGGAAGCAAGTTCCACTAGTGGGAAAGGCGAGAAAAGAAACTGTTGAATAAAAGAGGCAGTTACATTTAACTATTTCAACAGTAAAAGGGTCAGACCTCAATGCTAATCTAGTAGCACACTTAAATTCATGTGGTCAAGCATCAAGAAAACACCCGTCAGAGCAGTTGCCCTGAAAATATTTATAGTAAAGACAGAAAAAAGACACATGTCAGCGAGAAAGTGACTCAAGCCGAGATGCCAAGTCAGGATCAATTACATTGCAGATCCTTCTAGTTGAGCTAATTTCATTCAGTTTCTTTTTGTTTATATTTTTACTACTTTTGTGATTTAATATTCCAATTCACTTTTTCACAGTCTTTCATATAATTGTCATCACGATTGGTTCTCCAAATTGGAAATTACTTATAACACTATTTACACCAGTAGTTACCAGACATTTTTTCTCTGGGTTGCATTTACAAAATGGAAATTTTATTTGCACTTCACTAAAGGGAAGTCCTAGTAAGATTACGCAAGCAGTCCTATAACAAATGAGGTCCACAGAGAGAGAGAGAGAGAGAGAGAGAGATAACTGAAGATTCAAAGTCATAACATTATCATTGATAACTCTTCTCCAATTTGCAGGCCCTAATTACTATATTCTTAATACTTGATATAATGCAAAAATATCACAATGATATAATCGGTCAATAATTACTAATAACTATTTATACTGGAATTCATTGCTGTCCGTCCTTCAATATGGCAGGGAATGCTGGACAATACCATCAAAGACGAAGGAAAAACTTGAAGCAACTGAAATGTGGTTCTACAGAAGGATACTGCGAATATCATGGATCGAGCATGTGAGCAATGGTGAGGTCTTGGAAATGATGGAAACAAAAAGAAAATTAATACTGAGCATCAGGAAGAGACAGCTGAAGTTCCTAGGACACTCAATGAGAAAGGAGGGCTTGGAGAATTTGATACTAACAGGCCAGATAGAGGGAAAAAGAGACAGGGGAATGCAATGGATAACATATTTGAAGGACTTAATCCAGTGGATGACGGAACGAGGGTTGCATGGTGTAACAGAGAAGGCGTGCTCAGAGTTACCGGGAAACGTGGAAGGCCATGATCACCTACATCCTGAAGGGACCAGGCACATAGAAGAAAAAGTACAGGTAATCCATAATAATATTTTAAATTTTGAAATCCTATCTATTTTGGACATATGAATTTTTGAAGCTGTTTCTAAATCTTTGATTGTCTTTCAATAATTCTGCCTCACCTGCTATCTTTTTTGCCATACCTATAAGGCACACCACACCATTTGTGAAGCACTGATTTACACTGTTATCCTCGTCTTTGCTGTGACATTCATATTTCACCATTGTACATTCTAACTTTCTTCAGGTGATATTTCTTGGAATTTTGAAATTCCAACAAATATCACCTGAACCAGGCTGGAGTGTACAACGGCTAAAATGCTGTGAATGTGACATTATAGATGAGGACAACAGTCCAAACAATGTAAATAGTATAAACAGTTACAATACTTCATCTGAGAAATATAGACAAATCCTGAAAAAGGAATGAGTGTACAATGGCTGAAATATTGTGAATATGACATTATTGATGACAACAATAGTCCAGAAAAGGAAAATGGTGTAAATAGTAACATTACATCTTAGAAACATAGATAGATACTTATAACACAACCTAATATACTTGACATCATACAAAAAAAAAAACTTATGAAAAAAAAAACTTATGAAAAAAAAAACTTATGAAAAAAAAAAAACTTATGAAAAAAATCATCTAAAAATATATGTTGCGGTATCCACTAGACTAATATTTAACTAAGTGCTAAGTGACCTGTGATTTTATCCAACCCCGCTTCATAATATTGTTATATAGATGACAGTTCTACTCCTGCAGGCTTTTTCTCGCACTTCCCGCCTGTGGAACTCACTTCCTTATTTTTGCTTTCCTGATGGCTACAACCTCCAGGAATTTAAATGCAAGGTCAATACTCATCTCTTAACCATTTGACCCTAGTTCTTTCTTCAACACCTTGTAATGTCCTTTCCTTTCTCTCCACCTCTGCAACTGTCATCACTCCTGTATTCCCTTCCTTCTCTTGCTCCTTTCTAACTGGTTTGTCCCTCTCTTCACTCTCTTCTATCTAATTTTTACTCTTATATAGCCCCCTGCACATCAGTGGCGCTACCACCTTGCTTGGGGTGATATGATTAAAATAAATAAATAAATAGCAAATTGAAAGGCAATAGTGTAACATCCACACACATATATTCAAGTCTTGACACAAATTAATATTGCACCAGGGTGCTATAAAAACTTATCCAGATAATTACAACACGATGGGATTTACGTTCCTGTTTCAAGGTGTCCAAAGCACAAACCATCTCTTTTCAAAACCAATCAACCCAAGTCTACAACCAATCACAATAAAACCAGGTGGAAGCATAACAAATGAGAACGATATTAGCTTGTGGCAGCTATGATTGTTGAAAACAGAATCTATTGAATTGATTAATTGTTGAGAAGACAATGTATGAAATGTTGTGGGTGAGGCAACAGATTTATCAAAAGCCAAAATGAAAAGGGATTATGTGCCTGCACACATCAGTTCCAAATTAATATCAATTTCAGATGACCTTTCTCACTAATCTTCCTCTGTCAGATTTAAAAGGGTTCCACTCCCCAGGATTCGCTTTCTAAAGATGACATAATCATAGCCACAAGTATATTGATGATGCTCAAAAACGAGCAAGAAGGAAACCTGCTGTTGTTTTTTTTTTTTCATGTCCATTAAATACAAGGCTCAAGAACCAGTCAAAGTAGTGGTTACTATCAAAATGGTTATGATGAATGAGGTGTGATATGAATGAAAGAGAAGGTGGTAAGAATTGAAGATTATGCGGATAAGAATAGATAATGATTGACCCTTGGCTTGAGGATGTTAAGAAGGTATTGTAAAGAGATACTGTAAAAATGATTTCATCAATGAGGTGTGATATATGGATGAATGAGGAGGAGGAAGTCAGTGAAGATTATGAGGCTAAGGAGGATAGATAACGATGGACTCTTGGCTTGAAGATGTTAAAAAGGTATTGTAAAGAGATACTGTAAAAATGATTTCATCAATGAGGTGTGATATATGGATGAATGAGGAGGAGGAAGTCAATGAAGATTATGAGGCTAAGGAGGATAGATAACGATGGACTCTTGGCTTGAAGATGTTAAGAAGGTATTGTAAAGAGATACTGTAAAAATGATTTCATCAATGAGGTGTGATATATGGATGAATGAGGAGGAGGAAGTCAGTGAAGATTATGAGGCTAAGGAGGATAGATAACGATGGACTCTTGGCTTGAAGATGTTAAAAAGGTATTGTAAAGAGATACTGTAAAAATGATTTCATCAATGAGGTGTGATATATGGATGAATGAGGAGGAGGAAGTCAATGAAGATTATGAGGCTAAGGAGGATAGATAACGATGGACTCTTGGCTTGAAGATGTTAAAAAGGTATTGTAAAGAGATACTGTAAAAATGATTACATCAATGAGGTGTGATATATGGATGAATGAGGAGGAGGAAGTCAGTGATGATTATGAGGCTAAGGAGGATAGATAACGATGGACTCTTGGCTTGAAGATGTTAAGAAGATATTGTAAAGAGATACTGTAAAAATGATTTCATCAATGAGGTGTGATATATGGATGAATGAGGAGGAGGAAGTCAGTGAAGATTATGAGGCTAAGGAGGATAGATAACGATGGACTCTTGGCTTGAAGATGTTAAAAAGGTATTGTAAAGAGATACTGTAAAAATGATTTCATCAATGAGGTGTGATATATGGATGAATGAGGAGGAGGAAGTCAATGAAGATTATGAGGCTAAGGAGGATAGATAACGATGGACTCTTGGCTTGAAAATGTTAAAAAGGTATTGTAAAGAGATACTGTAAAAATGATTTCATCAATGAGGTGTGATATATGGATGAATGAGGAGGAGGAAGTCAATGAAGATTATGAGGCTAAGGAGGATAGATAACGATGGACTCTTGGCTTGAAGATGTTAAAAAGGTATTGTAAAGAGATACTGTAAAAATGATTACATCAATGAGGTGTGATATATGGATGAATGAGGAGGAGGAAGTCAATGAAGATTATGAGGCTAAGGAGGATAGATAACGATGGACTCTTCGCTTGAAGATGTTAAAAAGGTATTGTAAAGAGATACTGTAAAAATGATTACATCAATGAGGTGTGATATATGGATGAATGAGGAGTAGGACGTCAGTGATGATTATGAGGCTAAGGAGGATAGATAACGATGGACTCTTGGCTTGAAGATGTTAAAAAGGTATTGTAAAGAGATACTGTAAAAATGATTACATCAATGAGGTGTGATATATGGATGAATTAGGAGGAGGAAGTCAATGAAGATTATGAGGCTAGGAGGATAGATAACGATGGACTTTGGCTTGAAGATGTTAAAAAGGTATTGTAAAGAGATACTGTAAAAATGATTACATCAATGAGGTGTGATATATGGATGAATGAGGAGGAGGAAGTCAATGAAGATTATGAGGCTAAGGAGGATAGATAACGATGGACTTTTGGCTTGATGTTAAAAAGGTATTGTAAAGAGATACTGTAAAAATGATTTCATCAATGAGGTGTGATATATGGATGAATGAGGAGTAGGAAGTCAGTGATGATTATGAGGCTAAGGAGGATAGATAACTATGGACTCTTGGCTTGAAGATGTTAAAAGGTATTGTAAAGAGATACTGTAAAAATGATTTCATCAATGAGGTGTGATATATGGATGAATGAGGAGTAGGAAGTCAGTGATGATTATGAGGCTAAGGAGGATAGATAACGTGGACTCTTGGCTTGAAGATGTTAAAAAGGTATTGTAAAGAGATACTGTAAAAATGATTTCATCAATGAGGTGTGATATATGGATGAATGAGGAGGAGGAAGTCAGTGAAGATTATGAGGCTAAGGTGATAGATAACGATGGACTTCTTGGCTTGAAGATGTTAAAAAGGTATTGTAAAGAGATACTGTAAAAATGATTTCATCAATGAGGTGATATATGGATGAATGAGGAGGAGGAAGTCAATGAAGATTATGAGGCTAAGGAGGATAGATAACGATGGACTCTTGGCTTGAAGATGTTAAGAAGGTATTGTAAAGAGATACTGTAAAAATGATTTCATCAATGAGGTGTGATATATAGATGAATGAGGAGGAGGAAGTCAGATGATTATGAGGCTAAGGAGGATAGATAACGATGGACTCTTGGCTTGAAGATGTTAAGAAGGTATTGTAAAGAGATACTGTAAAAATGATTTCATCAATGAGGTGTGATATATAGATGAATGAGGAGGAGGAAGTCAGTGAGATTATGAGGCTAAGGAGGATAGATAACGATGGACTCTTGGCTTGAAGATGTTAAGAAGGTATTGTAAAGAGATACTGTAAAAATGATTTCATCAATGAGGTGTGATATATGGATGAATGAGGAGGAGGAAGTCAGTGAAGATTATGAGGCTAAGGAGGATAGATAACGATGGACTCTTGGCTTGAAGATGTTAAGAAGGTATTGTAAAGAGATACTGTAAAAATGATTTCATCAATGAGGTGTGATATATAGATGAATGAGGAGAGGAAGTCAGTGATGATTAAGAGGCTAAGGAGGATAGATAACGATGGACTCTTGGCTTGAAGATGTTAAGAAGGTATTGTAAAGAGATACTGTAAAAATGATTTCATCAATGAGGTGTGATATATAGATGAATGAGGAGGAGGAAGTCAGTGAAGATTATGAGGCTAAGGAGGATAGATAACGATGGACTCTTGGCTTGAAGATGTTAAGAAGGTATTGTAAAGAGATACTGTAAAAATGATTTCATCAATGAGGTGTGATATATAGATGAATGAGGAGGAGGAAGTCAGTGATGATTATGAGGCTAAGGAGGATAGATAACGATGACTCTTTTTTGCTTTAAGATGTTAAGAAGGTATTGTAAAGAGATACTGTAAAAATGATTTCATCAATGAGGTGTGATATATGTGGATGAATGAGAAGGAGGAAGTCAGTGAAGATTATGAGGCTAAGGAGGATAGATAACGATGGACTCTTGGCTTGAAGATGTTAAGAAGGTATTGTAAAGAGATACTGTAAAAATGATTTCATCAATGAGGTGTGATATATGGATGAATGAGGAGGAGGAAGTCAATGAAGATTATGAGGCTAAGGAGGATAGATAACGATGGACTCTTGGCTTGAAGATGTTAAGAAGGTATTGTAAAGAGATACTGTAAAAATGATTTCATCAATGAGGTGTGATATATGGATGATGAGGAGGAGGAAGTCAGTGATGATTATGAGGCTAAGGAGGATAGATAACGATGGACTCTTGGCTTGAAGATGTTAAGAAGGTATTGTAAAGAGATACTGTAAAAATGATTTCATCAATGAGGTGTGATATATGGATGAATGAGGAGGAGGAAGTCAGTGAAGATTATGAGGCTAAGGAGGATAGATAACGATGGACTCTTGGCTTGAAGATGTTAAAAAGTATTGTAAAGAGATACTGTAAAAATGATTTCATCAATGAGGTGTGATATATGGATGAATGAGGAGGAGGAAGTCAGTGAAGATTATGAGGCTAAGGAGGATAGATAACGATGGACTCTTGGCTTGAAGATGTTAAAAAGGTATTGTAAAGAGATACTGTAAAAATGATTACATCGATGAGGTGTGATATATAGATGAATGAGGAGGAGGAAGTCAGTGATGATTATGAGGCTAAGGAGGATAGATAACGATGGACTCTTGGCTTGAAGATGTTAAGAAGGTATTGTAAAGAGATACTGTATAAATGATTTCATCAATGAGGTGTGATATATAGATGAATGAGGAGGAGGAAGTCAGTGATGATTATGAGGCTAAGGAGGATAGATAACGATGGACTCTTGGCTTGAAGATGTTAAGAAGGTATTGTAAACAGATACTGTAAAAATGATTACATCAATGAGGTGTGATATATGGATGAATGAGAAGGAGGAAGTCAGTGAAGATTATGAGGCTAAGGAGGATAGATAACGGTGGACTCTTGGCTTGATGATTATGAGGATGGGGAATAATGTACAACATTTTCATTTTTTTTTCTTTTCAGGCATAAAAAATTTGATTCACTGGAGAAAAGGCATTTTGTGCATTAAAGTTTGCTCGAATACAGACAGAAAATGCTGTGCAGGGTGTGTTTGTGAGAGAATTCACAGAACTGCAATAACTCTAATGCAGGTTTGGACACAGCACAAAAATGTTCAAAAAGGAAAATGTCTGTGCAAGGCAGAAGGATTTGGTTGGTTGGTTTTTTGTTTAGTGCCATATCAATACCTAAATAGAATATTTAATACAGAAATCTAAATATTTTGTACGGAATTTTATGAATTGAACTACATATTTTGTAGATAATTTTAGTCATATTTTAATTTGGTTTGGTTTATTTCATTTTATAGCATATCAACACCTCCTCAGAACAAGAAATCGAGGAGCTGAGTTTGAATTCCAGTTGAATTCATTGCATTTATTTATGTGCAAGTATCCTTAGGAAAGGTATTAATCCATCTCTTCCTTCAAGTTATGGGTTAAATAACAAGACAGATTGAGTTAAATTACAGGACAGATTGGGTTTTATAGCCTTGGCTGGCAACCAGTCTACTGCAGAAAGTAATGGCAACCTACTGCAGGTAATTTGTCCAGTCAGTCATGTCTCTTTGGAGACATGATCACCAAAGCGTGTTTCACGTATGGCACTTAACTGACTGATTTGTATGAATAGAATATGTATTCTTTGTAAGAAATCAGTTTGTAGATCAGGTTTCATTGATATAATTTTTGGTTTGGTTCATTTTGTTTTATGGCTTATAAACGTGAACAGGTTTTTTTTTTTTAAAAAAAGACATGCAATTTTATACCAACTATTTGTATGTGCATTATTTTTTTTTTAAATTTGAAGTGAAATTTATCTTTTAATTAGTGAAGGAATATTCTTGCTTGATTTATTGCCCAACATCTCCAAGTAAAGATTTTAATCCCCACCACCAATTCCCCCCAACCCCAACAAAATACACAGAAATGAGAAAGATGAAGCAGCAAAAATGGAAAGAGGGGAAAAATTATTTAACAGCGATTTAATTATATTTGTATTTCAAAACTTGGTGAATAGAGAGACCAATAAATCTAATGGGCTTGTTCACTATTGCAAGCTGGTTACTGCAAGACTGACGGGAATGGTGATGTTGGAACCAGAGGAGAAACAGTTTAAAGTGATAACATTATCTGATAATTGATCAATTCTTGTTCAAATGATTTCAAATTTTAACAGCACGTAGAGAAATAACTAAAAATTCTATGTTCAATGTTTTTTGTTTTTCTCTTTTCAGGTATAGAAAATGTGATTCACTGGAAGAGAAAAAGACCATGAAGAATACATGTGTGAGAGAATTCATTAAAATGAACTCAAGCAGAGAATCACTGGAGACTGTTAACCAAGAAATGCTGCAGTGTGTTTGAGAGTAGCGACCTGACATGTGTCGTGTCACTGGCGATGTGCATGTTGAAAACACATGAAAACATTCATGAAATTCACATATCTTTGAATTCTGCATTTCTCATTCAAATTTTGATGAATAAATCTTATTTCTGAGATAAGAATTGTAATTATTTACACAATTTGCATTGTTTGGAGGGTCCTGGCCATGACAGTAAACTGCATCCGGCAGTAAGGCCGCTGATTGGAAGGTTGTGAGGAGCATAGAAACACTTTTTTTTTTTTTTATAAGCGTTTCACCCCGAGCAAGGCATATCACTGCCACTACTGCGCAGGGGGCTACGTAGAGTGGAGAAAGGATGATTAAATATAGGAAATGTCATAGGGTGGGTGATAGGCGGGTAAGGATACCAAGAATGAGGGTTGGGTAGATGAGAGTGTTCTGAGAATAGTTGGGAGTTAGTGTGATAGGAGGTGTCTATTGACTACATTTAAACACCTGGAGATTGTAACTGTCGGGAAAGCAGACTTGTGGAAGGGAGTTCCACAGGCGGGAAGCGCGAGAAAAGAAGCTGTTGGAGTAGAATTTACGGTTACATCTTATTTGTTTAACTGTAAAAGGGTGGGACCTAGTTGCTAATCTAGTATCTCGTGTAAATTCCTGCTTAGGCAGCACCAGTGATCTAAGCTCATCGGAGCAGAAGCCATGAAAGTACTTGTAGAAGAGGCACAGGGAAGCCACATCACGCCGGTGAGAGAGCGGCTGCAGCCGGTCTGCCAAGTCAGTATCAACCACGTTACAGATCCTCCTTTGTATTTTGTCAAGAAGCCCAAGGAGAGCAGCAGGGGCACCCGACCAGATATGGCAGCAATATTCAATACACGGGCGGATGGTAGATTTGTATATGTGCAGAATAGATTCAGGTGGGAAAAATTTCCGGGCCCTGCACAGGGAGCCGACTTTCATAGCAGCAGATTTGGCAATGGATTCAATATAGTCATTCCATTTAAGGTTCGCCGAGAGTGTAAGGCCAAGGAGGCGTAGTATTTTACTCTCTGGGAGGCTAGCCTGTCCCATGCTAATGGGAGGTAGATGCGATTGTCTATACTTAATTGCTGTTGTTCCTCGGTCCACCCTTGACCCAGAGTGTTAGCACCTGTTAAGACCCCAGCTATGGGCAAATAGTTAACCCCCCAAACTGGGGTCAAAACACTATGAAAGTATAAAAATTGACTTTTATAGAAATAAATACATAAAAACAGACTTTTCTAGAAAAATATACATTTTTGAAGGAAAAATATTGTCAACAATAAATTTTTGAAGAAAAAATTATTACCATAACACATTTTTGATGGAAAAAATTCTTCTCAGCAAAACATTTTTGAATACAAAAGACATTTTCAGTTTTCTAAAATAAAAAGAATAAAAACAAAAAAATGTTCATTGCCTCTTTAAAATGTGGTTTCCGGCTTTCTCTTTTCCAAACTTTACTCTTATTATTTTTCTTTTCTCTTTTTTTTTCAATTGGAGTAGATAGACTAAACTATCGCCCGGTTTACACTCTACCCACATCTATTGAACGGGTGAAGAGGCTTACCCCTTGTTTGCTGTTTAGGATGTGGTTTCCGGCTTTCTCTTTTCAAATCTTTTCACTCTTATGTAGCCCCCTGCACGTCAGTGGCTGTTACCATCTTGCTCAGGGTGATACGATTAAAAAAAAAAAAAAAAATCTGACTAAATCAATCTTTTTCATTATAACCGAACATTAAAAACAATACCCTTAAAATCACTTTT
Organism: Ascarosepion bandense; assembly: GCA_037127315.1. Classification (NCBI taxonomy): domain Eukaryota; kingdom Metazoa; phylum Mollusca; class Cephalopoda; order Sepiida; family Sepiidae; genus Ascarosepion; species Ascarosepion bandense. Next base: position 1,613,444 of record JBBBDQ010002285.1, read on the forward strand.
TTGGCATTAAATAACCCACAGATGTTGATATGCCATTAAACAAAACTCAAACATTGTTCAGATTGTTCTTCTCATCTTTATTGTCATATTCCCAACGTTTGGCCTCTGTACACTCCAGCCTTCTTCAGATGTCATACATTGGAATTTCAAACCGAACCCTTCATTTCACCCACCAGAGTATGCTGCTGTTGTTGTACCACATGCCATGCCTTTTCTAGACATTTTTAATTCCTTTCAGTAACTCAACTCTCCAAGTTGTTCCCACCACCCTTCTGCTTTGACCAGGTATTGAACTCACAACTCTTTGGGTCAAGTCACTGGATTTACTTCAACCAACTCTTTTATCCACTAAGCCACAGTTGTGAGTTCAATATCCAGCCATAGCACAAGTGAACAAAAATTTGGATAGTTGAGTTACTAAAACGAAATAACAAAATGTGACTTGACTGAAAAATTTGATGAGTTTAATATCTGGTCAAAAAGAATTAACTGAACCTAAAATATCCAGAAAAGGCATGGCATGTGGAACTAGATTTTGAGTTTGACTTTTGTTTAATGGCATATCAACATCTGTGGTTTATTTAATGCCAAAAGAGTGGGATTTTAAGGGTATTTTTTTAAAAGTTCGGTTATAATGAAAAAGGTTGATTTAGTCAGATTTTAACGAATATTTTGTTTTTATCCTTTTTATTTTTAGAAAACTGAAAATGTCTTGTGTATTCAAAAATGTTTTGCTGAGAATAATTTTTTCCTTCAAAAATGTGTTATGGCAATAATTTTTCCTTCAAAAATTATTATTGATAATATTTTTCCTTAAAAAATGTATATATTTCTATAAAAGTGTATTTTTATACTTTCATAGTGTTTTGACCCCACTTTGGGGGTTAACTATTTGCCCATAGCTGGGACCCTAACAGGTGCTCCAACTCAGGGTCAAGGTGGACCTGGGAATAACAGCAATTAAGAGGTGGTTCCATGCTCCTCACAACCACCCAATCAGTGGTCTTGCTGCCGGATGCAGTTTATCGTCATGCCCAGGACTGCATGTGGAACTAGAACAATCTACCCAGGTGAATAAAATAAAGATTTCAGTTCAAAATTCCAGAGTATATAACCTGAAGAAGGTCGCAGGGTACAGCAACTAAAACGTTGTGAATATGACAAAAAAGATGAGGGACAACAGTTTGAACAATGTAAATAGTGTAAATCGTATTTTGCTCAACAGTAAGACTGGTTCATTTCATTTGCCTAGAAAAGATTAGCAATTCATTTGCCTACTCAGATATTCACATATCTAATATCAAATTTATTAAATGCCTAGTATATTTTAATTTTGGTCCTGGATATGACGGTAAACTGCATCCGGCAGCAAGGCCTCTGATTAGGTGGTTGTGAGGAGCATAGAACTGCCTCTTCATTGCTGTTGTTCCCAGGTCCATCCTGACCCAGAGTGGTAGCGCCTGTTAGGGTCCGAGCTATGGGCAAATAGTTGACTCCCCAAACTGGGGTCAAAACACTATAGATGTATATACATAAAAATAGACTTTTTATAGAAATATATACATTTTGAAAGGAAAAATATTTCCAACAATAGATTTTTGAAGGAAAAAAATTATTGCCTTAATACATTTTTGAAGGAAAAAATTATCAACAATATATTTGTTGAATACAAAACTAGAAGTACCTTTCTAAAATAAAATAAAAATTTCATCAAAATCTGACTAAATCAACCTTCTCATTATAACCGAACATTAAAAAATACCTTAAACCCCCAAGTTTTTGGCATTAATTAATCCACAGAGGTTGATATGCCATTAAAAAAAACTCAAACTCAAATATTTTAATTTTAACACAGATCTTCTTGGCATTGGTTTAAACTGACACTATATTATAAACTTTCTTTTTTTTTAATAATCATATCACCCCAAGCATGGCATTTTATTGCAGTCTTGCAGGGGGTTACATAGAAGGAAAGTTATGAGAAAGTGTGACAGGTTATAGGCGGTGTCAGGAAGTGGGTAAGAGAAAGAATACTGATGAGAGTGGAGAAAAAGAGCAACAAGTTGCAGGGGGTGTTGAAGAATGGATAAGGGAAGAATGAGAATATTAGTGTGAAGAGAGTTACATGAGAGTAGAGCAGAAAAAAAAAACACTTCTATTGCTTTTATCGGACATGGCACACACATATATAGACAGGCATAGGTTTTCTTTTTTTTTCTATAATCATATCACCCCAAACAAGGCATTTTATTGCAGTCTTGCAGGGGTTTACATAGAAGGAAAGTTATGAGAATGCTAAACTGAAACAAGAGCATTAAATCGTAGAAAAATTAGGCAGCAATTTTACTTTTTATATGTGCTACACAGTCTTCCTTCTTTAACAAGACACAATTCTGTTAAAAAACAAAAACAAAAAACCAAAAAAAAACAAAAAAACAGATAAACCCCAAAAATGCAAATTAATTCTGCAAACTTGAATCTTATAAAAATGAGTGAGTGAGTTTTGCTTAACATCATATCAACACCTCCGTGGGTCATTTAATACCAAAAAGATGTGGTTTTTAAGGTATTTTTTTTAATGTTTGGTTATAGTAAGAAGGTTAATTTAGTCAGATTTTAACAAAATTTTTTGTTTTTATTCTTTTTTATTTTAGAAAACTGAAAATGTATTCTAGTTTTGTATTCAAAAATGTTTTGCTAAGAATTTTTTCATTCAAAAATGTGTTGTGGTTATAATTTTTTCTTCAAAAATGTATATTTTTCTATAAAAGTCTATTTTTATGTATAAATATTTATATAAAAGAACTTTTATACTTTCATAGTGTTTTGACTATTTGCCCATAGCTGGAACCCTAACAGGTGCTACCACTCTGGGTCAGGATAGACCTGGGAACAACAGTAATTAAGAGGTGGTTCCATGTTCGTCACAACCTCCCAATCAGAGGCCTTGCTGCTAAATGCAGTTTACCATCATGCCCATGACCATGAATTTTATGAAAATAGTAACACTATACTTGGAAATACTAGAAAATGTACCAGATGAAACACATCACTCAAAAATAAAGCTTTACTTTTAGTATAAAAATGCACAAACCAGCATCTTCCCCATAAAAATACACCAGACGACATCATCCCCATAAAACTGAAACAGATGGCAATACTGCAGTATAAAATGACACTTTTACTAAGAAAATGCAGCAGACTACATCCCCACAAAAATACACCTGACAGCAGCATCTCCTTGAAAATGCACTAAATGACACCGTCATTCTGAAAATGTACCAGATGACACCAGCACAATAAAAATGCACCCAAAAACTTTTTATTCTAAATTTAAAATGCACTAAACAACCTTTTTTCTATTAAAAAAGCAAAAGAAATCATTTACTAACATAGTATTACTAATATTCTTCCAAATGCAGTCCGTTTTGAAAATTATTTGTCATTAAATACAATACCTTGATAAAACAACAATAATAATAAAAACAATTTCTGTCTTCTTGTGGTTTAGAGAAACTACCAAATAAATAGTGAATCTTGATGGACTATGTCATGCTAAAGTGGTTTTGTCTTAATCATGACTGGCACAAATTAAAGACTAGTGTCTGTAGTTCGGACAGGTGGGGAGAATCATTGAAGGAATAGGACGGACGTACTGCAATCAGTATATCAGATCAACACAATCTATTCACGGTTTGGTACTGACCGACCAACCAACCAACTAACTTAAAGGGAAATGGAAAGTGATTTTAGAAATACTTAAATAAAAATGTAGATATAATTCATTTGCAAACAGCATGTATTGGAAACAAAGAAGGCTTGAACTTCTATTTCCTTTGCTGATATCAGCAGGATAGCTGTTTTGGCAGACAGAAAAGTACCTGGTTAAATGATAGATTCATTTTCTATGGACTTATCAACTCTTTGCAGGTTATTTAAAGCCAGAAAATACTTTTATATTGTAACAATGATATAATGCTACAAGTTTTAATTAATTCATAACTACAGAGAGATGTGATCTTGCCTAATCAGAATTCCACAAGCCAGAAAGAAATTATGATGTGGATATATTTATATATATAAAAATCAATATTTAAACTGATCCCCCACTTTGTGAATATGATAGTTTCTATAAATTTATATTCCTTGAGAACAAATAAATCTAAAAGACATGACTGTATACCTAATCAGTCTTTGATTGATGCATTTATTCATTTTCTATGGTTTGTCAAATCTTTACTGGTTATTTAAAAACAGAAAATATTTTTACATCACAGGTTTTTTTTTTTTTTAAATAACGACGATTTGGTGATAAAAGTTTTACTAATCTATATACAGAAATGGTATGTTCTAAGCCTCTTAAATACATGGACACTATTGAAGTAAAGAGAATACCAAAGTGATTATACTGACTAACACTTCACTAACAGAGTATCTACTTCATACATAGTCTTGTATTTGTTGATATACTATTATTCCCAACCTCTGTTTTGGTGATTATTCACACAGTAACTTTTTAGGATTACAACATTAATTAACCCATAGTGGGTGGGAGAATAAATGGATTCATACATTTTCCAAGGATATTTGTGCATAAGTGAAAATAATGAACCCAATAGGAATTGGAACTGGCTCTTCAGTTAACAATTCCAAGCCTTTATCCATTATACCACCTGTACATCTAAGCTTACAGTACTTGGTGTCCCTAAGCAGTTACCCATCTAGGTACTGCTGTTGCTTAACTTCAGTGTTTGTACTAGAACCAATGTTTCAAGGTGATATGCCAATAAGTCTGACAGAAATTAAACTTAATGATATCCAAAATAGAAGCAACATATTTCACATTGTATTTTAATGTTTGCCTATACAGAAACATTAAAACTATATATATATATATATGTTTTCTTTAAGTAAATTTTGAAACTTTCTATTTTAGGTGCAATTATTTTTTATCTTCCTTGAAAAGATGATTTGAAAATGAGCTAAAAAAGATTCATAGATTAGATAAAATAAAAATACTAAAGAATGTTTTCCTTGATTGCAAAATAAAGGGAAAAAATGCTAAAATAATGAGAAGTCTTGCAGAGACAGTTTTTATTTTGTTTTTATTTTGTTTTGTTTTTTGCAGGAGGATAATATCCAGTTATCATTTTAAAATTTACTGATACTGCTTTTACTTAATTCTCTGGTTTGTTATAAATAATTACAAGAGATCTTTCAAGAAATTACAAGAGATTTTTGAAAAAATTACAAGAGATTTTTGAAAAAATTACAAGAGATTTTTGAAAAAATTACAAGAGATCTTTCAAGAAATTACAAGAGATCTTTCAAGAAATTACAAGAGATCTTTCAAGAAATTACAAGAGATCTTTCAAGAAATTACAAGAGATCTTTCAAGAAATTACAAGAGATCTTTCAAGAAATTACAAGAGATCTTTCAAGAAATTACAAGAGATCTTTGAAAAAATTACAAGAGATTTTTGAAAAAATTACAAGAGATTTTTGAAAAAATTACAAGAGATCTTTTTGAAAAAATTACAAGAGATCTTTGAAAAAATTACAAGAGATCTCCAAAGAAAAATTATTTTTTATTGAATGTCTTTTTTTCTATAGGCTATTTAAAGCCAAAAATTATTATCTTCAAGATGCAAGAATATTTTTGGTGGAAGGGGAAGATACTAATTTAGTTTCATTAATTAATCCATAGATGATGGGAGAAGAGGTGGTCTCATATCTTTTCCAAAATTATGTGTACATAAGTAAATATGACAGGAACATAACTGAAATTGAAACTAGGCTATCCAATTAACAATTCTGAGCCATTATCCATTACACCACCTGCACATCCAGCCTTACATCACCTTGTTCCAAAGTGGTCATCCATCTAGGTACTGACCAAACTCAATGTTGCTTGACTTCATTAATTGTACAAATAAGCAGTGTTTCAATGTGATATGGCCGAAAACAAAGAAATTAAGTGGTATAATTTTTTAGCCTTGATAACATTAGCGGTTAAAAGAATCAAGTTATATGAACGTCATTTAATATATGTAGGTACATTTTTCAGCATATGGCTGGGAATACTATCCTAGGTCATACATTGCACCTTTAACAGTTGACCTTCAGCCATGTCTTTTCGGAATTAGTGGTGGGCATCAACCCCAGCATTTTCTCCAATATCACAGAAGAATGTGGACATGGTTTACCCATTTGAGAATATGACGCCAAAGATCATGGACAAGTTAAATGTTTGGCTATGAAAGTACTCTTGTCATAAATCATTAAGTTCATTTCAATAGATCAAGAAGGGTATTTAATCAATTCCAACTCCTCCAAGCAAGGCAATAATGTCACTAAAACACAAAGAACAACTAGACTTTAGAAGGCCTCGGAAACCCAATCCTAAACAGGAAATAATGCTCTCTTCCTCTTCAAAAGGCCAGGGAGGATTGTAAGGGAGATGAAAGGCAAACCTATCTACTCCTATAGAACCAAAAACATAAAATAGATAGGATAAAGAAAAAAATAGTGAATAAAGTTTAAAAATTTAGCCATACACATTAGAACAGCGATTCTCAGCCAGTGTGCTATGGCACACTAATGTGCTGCAAAATCTTTTTAAATGTGATATTGTCATGGCATACATGTGTGTGTGTGTGTGTGTAAGTAGTAATGCTACAACATTAGTATTAAAATAAATGAATAAGTATCAAAATTTTTTTTCAAAAAATTATCTTCACTCTTCTTCAGTTGTGTTATTTAAGTACTTTGTTTTAATATTCATTTTTATGAATAATTTTATTATTTTAACTTTTTAAAATTTTCTTTGATCTGAATTTTAATTTTTTTTTAATATGATTGCATTCAATATCTTTGTTTAATTCAAAAATTGTACAAGGTTATATTGAATGAATATTGGGATAAAGTTGAAATAATAGATAGAGAATGTCACTGGAAACTACGTAAACTTAACGAATCAGCTCGGCTACAAAAATCTCCTAAACCATGAATACAATGGGGGATCCAGTAATATGGAGTGCGAGAGAAAATCAGTAGCATCAAAAGATTGCAGTAAAAAAAAATTAAAGGGAGATAATTCATGACTCCCAGAAGTGGCATCGCATATGAAATGAGAATGATGTACCCCAATGATCGTAATAAAGGGTTTAGTTTGAAATTCCTGTCACCTGAAGAAGGCCGAAACATTGCAAACATGGCGGCATCATAGTCCAAAAAATGTAAACAGTGCTATATTGAATTGTATCCTTTAAATAATTTGCTAAGGGTGCCATGATATTGTCATTTTCTCCTATGTGAGGAACACTGCATTAAAAGAATAGAGTTGAAAATATGGACTGGAATCTGACAAGGTAAAGTAAAAGAACAAAGTCGGAAACATTTACCAATCTAACATATTTCACTTTTTTGAAAGCTTCTTGAGAGATTGAGATGAAAATGAAAAATCTTTACAGAAAGAAACAGTAAAAATTGACCATTATTGACACAGGTGTAAATTTCCGGAAAATATTTGTATGAAATGGAACGAATATAGTGTAGTCTGATAAAATGAGCTAATTTAGTTCCTAGAAATGAATTATAATTTATAGCCACTCTAATGTATTCAGTTTTCCTTTATAAATATCATATTGCTCTGGTTAACATGCATTGAGCTCTATACAGATTGAACACTTGATATTTTATATTAAGTAAATCTTGTTGGATTATCCTTGCCATTTACGGACTTGACATTATTATATATATATATATATAATATATATATATATGATTAATGTGGAAAAGTTTGTGGTAAACCACTGAATAAAAAAAATCGTGGCACTAAGCATCGTCACAACTCCCCACACACACACACACACACACAGTGGACTCTCAGAGAGCAGGCTTTCTTCCTAACTTTAAGAGAAAGACAACAGACACTACACTTTAATCCTAACCCAAAGTGCAGGAAAAACAGTCTGATTATCTGGCAGACATTAAATTATGGATCAATAATCTCACCATTTTTTATGGGTACTATCCTAGGGTGTATATGTATGTATTCAACGAGAAAAATTCAAAGAAGTCACCTAACTGACTGCTATAAAAAAGGTTTTTTCATTAGCCCTAGCTTTTTGGTAATTTTCTATTTTTTTTAAGGATTACCAATTCCTTTGTTGCTCATATTAAAGCCATTTTTGAACAGATTCAGTCCTTCTTGTACTTGGTTACTTGTTGTTGTTATTGAGATAAAACTATCAGCTTTCACTTGTGCCTTTTAAGTGTTTTGCTCTCCCCTCTCTATCTCTCAGTGTGGCAACGATTTTGGTTAGCCTGCAGCTACATGGCTCAGAGTTGATGCCAAAAGTTATTATATTTTTTTTTTGTTGCTGTTCGTAAACAATCGCGTTTCTTTGTTTTTGTTTGTTCACTCCTCGTGCAAGGAATGTGTCTCATTTACAATCTTATGCTATTGTCTGCATTGTTGCTGTTCACCACTTCAGCTTGTATCAAACTCCTTCATTCCTGCAATGACACATGCTCTCACCGCAGGATTCTCTCTTGCCAGAGGCTTTACTGTTCTATTATTCTTCATCTCCCTCACACTTCTCTCTCTCTCTCTCCCACATCATCAACTCTCTTGCACAACATATTTATTCTTTCTCCCTCTCTTTTGTTTCCATGTCCAAGTTTGTCTGTCTGTCTGTTTGTCTGTCTGTCTGTCCAACTCCAGCCAGGTCAGACCACCTCGCTTACACCTGAGAGACCTATCTTTGTTTGACTGACAGACAGAGAGTCTCCAGCCGGGTACATCTAATTAACTCTCAGGCAGACAGACAGACTCTTGCCAGATATGTCTAAACTGTCTGACAGACAGACAGAGAGAGTCTAATTGACCAACAGAGAGAGAGAGACTTGCCAGGTACGTCTAACCAATCAAAGGGACAGAAAGAGAGAGAGAGAGAGACTCTTGCTGGGTACGTCTAACTGACCAACAGACAGAGAGAGAACAAGAGACACTTGCTAGGTATGTCTAACCAACCAACCTAGAGAAAAAGAGAGAGAGACTTTTGCCAGGTACATCTAACAGACTGACAGACAGAGAGAGAGACTTTTACTGGGTATGTCTAACCAACCAACAGACAGAGAAAGAAAGAGACTTTTGCTGGGTACATCTAACTGACTGACAGAGAGAGAGAGAGAGAGACTTTTGCCGGGTATGTCTAACTGACCAACAAACAGAGAGAGAGAGACTTTTGCCGGGTACGTCTAACGAACCGAGAGAGAGAGAGAGACTCTTGCCAGGTATGTATAACCAATCAACAGACAGAAAGCAAGAGAGATTTTTGCCGAGTACATATAACCGACTGACAGACAGAAAGTGAGAGAGACTTTTGCCAGGTATGTATAACCAACTGACGGACAGAGAGCGAGACTCATGCCTGGTACTTCTACCTGACCAACAGAAATACTCCTTTTGGGTACATTTAACCAAGTGACAGCATGACTCAAACCCAGCTACATCTAACTGGCCAACTGGGTCCTGCCAGGTAGGTCTAACAGATGGACAGACTCTTACCAGGCACACCTAACCAAATAACAGACACCTGCTGGGTACATGTGGCCAAGCAGTCACATCTGACAGATTTGTGATAAACCTCTATCGCTTTATGACCAATTCTGTCTGTCCAAATAACAAATTCCTACATGGACAGCCTGACCTGTCTATTTCTTACTTGGTCAATATACTTTTCTGAGAAATGCTTTATCAGATCAGTTTGATAAATAGAAAAAAACCCAAGAGAATGGAATTAAAAAGATAAGGAGAAAAGTATACCAACTATTAGGATAGAGACAAACTTATATGTTCACTTGTTCCAGAAAAAAAAGAAAATCAAATTTGTCGATGCTGTATTAGCTCTCATTGTTAATTATTTTAATATCAGTCATTGTACACAAAAACATTGAGAAAAATCAGCTATGAAACAATTTTATCTCAATGTATTCTTCCTGCTTGACGCTTAATTTTATCATAAAATTGATTGAATTTTGTTTTATTCCTTTTTATCCATTGAATAAAATTATTGGATAGTGAACATTAATTGGAGTGAGGTTTTTTCTCCTGTTTTTGGAACCATCAATTTTCTTTGAAGAGTTGTCAATGGCGGCAAAGCAGGCTAACAAAATTTGTCTTTTCAAACAATTTTTTTCATTCATAACAGCAAAGAAAAAATTGGACTGAATGATTGTTATAAAAGAAAAAAAAACAATACAAGTCAATGAATTTGCAATCATGATTTCATATTGGCGTAAACAATTTGTTGTGAAATATTTTTGTCTGTTTGCCAACATTGTATTTTCTCTCTTGCAAATAAAAACCAAGTGTACATAATCAGCCATGACTGAAATTCAAATATTTGGCAATTATCATTTATAGTGGGCTGCAGGTGAACCACACAAAAATCTTGATTAGGTAATCTTCAGACTAATATTCATCACCTGTTCAAAACCACAATGCCAACGAGCACATTGAAGACTTTGTCCAAATTCTAGCACTACTTAAATAGATGTGTCCACTGAGAAAAAAAAATAAGGAAAATTTTTTGAGGGGGAACCTGTTTATAGTATTGAGATAGTGTCAAATCAAAAGCTTACTATTACAGAGTTATTGCTACAACTGTTTTGCAAATGAAAACAGACTTGATCGCAAAATTTAATTTTTACTACTTCTGGACAGGTTTGAAAATTTTGCTTTTAAGATTTACTGCTGGTCATAAAACACTAGATCCTTCAACTGAATATACTGCTTCTAGCTTAATAAATGAAACTAATTTTAGTCAGTTATGTCCGTTCTTCAATATAGCAGTGAATGCTGGACAATACCATCAAAGATGAAGGAAAAACTTGAAGCAACTGAAATGTGGTTCTACAGAATCATACTGGATATAAAGTGGGGGATCAATTCCCTATTACAATCCATATATAAACTGACCCCTCACTTTGTGGTCGCGGTAGTTTCTACACATTTATATTCTTGAAATTCAAAAGCACAATGATGCATTCCAGGAGCTGAGAAGAGTATTAAGAAACAGGACAATTTCGCTAGAAACTATGAAGAGAGTACTGGATTGCTACGTGCTGTCCATCCTTCAATATGGCAGTGAATGCTGGACAATATCATCAAAGATGAAGGAAAAACTTGAAACAACTGAAATGTGGTTCTACAGAAGGCTGCTGCGAATATCATGGATCAAGCATATGAGCAATGACGAGGTGTTGGAAAGAAAGGAAACAAAAAAGGAAATTAATATTGAGCATCAGGAAAAGACAGCTGAAGTTTCTGGGATATGCAGTGAAGAAGGAGGGCTTGGAGAACCTAATTCTAACAGGCCAGATAGAGGGAAAAAGAGACAGGGGAAAGCAGCGGATAACATATTTGAAGGGCCTGAGCTGGTGAATGACAGAAGAGACAGCTGAAGTTCCTGGGACATGCAATGAGGAAAGAGGGATTGGAGAACCTGATACTAACAGGCCAGATAGAGGGAAAAAGAGACAGGGGAAAGCAGCGGATAACATATTTGAAGGGCCTGAGCTGGTGAATGACAGAAGAGACAGCTGAAGTTCCTGGGACATGCAATGAGGAAAGAGGGATTGGAGAACCTGATACTAACAGGCCAGATAGAGGGAAAAAGAAACAGGGGAAAGCAGCGAATAAATTTCAAGGGTCTGAGCAAATAGATTGAAATTAAAATAAAATAAAAATACAAACTAATAAAATAATAAAATGCAGGAAAAAGAAATCAAAGGGGCGTAAATTATGAGTTAAAAATTTAAATATTCAATTATTACAAGTACATAAAAATGTAGGAAAAATTTAGAAAATACTGACTTAAATTCTTAAACCCAGATTTTTTGTTTTTAATCATTTCACCCCGAGCAAGGTGGTAACGCCACTGATGTGCAGGGGGCTACATAAGAGTGAAAAGATTGGAAAAGAGAAAGCCGGAAACCACATCCTAAACAGGGAACAAGGGATGAGCCTCTACACCTGTTCATTAGAGGTGATTGGAGTGTGAACCGGGCGATAGTTTAGTCTATCTACTCCAAGTATATATATATATATATATATATATATATATACTAGAAAGATAGTTTAGTCTATCTAGATCTCTCTTTACATTTACCCATTTGTCTCTTTCTTTCTTTCTTTCTTTCTCCTGCAAATATTATTTTTAACAATTATGAATTAAAACCCTTTTATTTTTGCTCCTTACATTTTTAATTCTTAATTCTAAATTTTACCTCTTAATTTTTGTTTACATTTTTCTTTCTTTCTTTCTTTCTTTCTCCTGCAAATATTATTTTTAACAATTATGAATTAAAACCCTTTTATTTTTGCTCCTTACATTTTTAATTCTTAATTCTAAATTTTACCTCTTAATTTTTGTTTACATTTTTCTTTCTTTCTTTCTTTCTTTCTTTCTCCTGCAAATATTATTTTTAACAATTATGAATTAAAACCCCTTTTATTTTTGCTCCTTACATTTTTAATTTTAACTCTAAATTTTACCTCTTAATTTTTCTTTTATGCTATTTTTATTTTTATTTAAATTTAAAAAATTTAGAAAATTTTATTTTCTTTACATTTTTATGTAGATGTAATGTTTGAATATTTAAATTTACATTTTTATGTAGATGTAATGTTTGAATATTTAAATTTTTAAAACTCCTGATTTACATCTCCTTGATTTCTCCTGCCTGCATTTTATTAATTTTAAATTTTAAATTTTTATCCACATGTTACCATAGAATATTTAAATTTTTCATCTTATTAAAACAGCAATCACTTAATTTTATAAGAATCAATCCCATGAACATCAAGTGAACTTAAATTCAAATTTGTTAAACTGTGAGTTTGTAATATGCACCTGATGATTGCATAACGCATGGTATAGACATAGGATAAAATTGCATATTTATCAATATATATATATATATATATAATACAGCTCTTTTCATACATTGAGCTCTGTTTTATTAACACCTGAATAATAATACTATACATATGTACACCTTCCTCATAAGTATATTTATTAATTGAAGTCACTATAAACAACATTTCTCTGAAACACATAAACATGTAGGTAATATCAGACAGATTTTGGTCAACAATACGGTGATCCTTACTCATACACACAGTAAGAGGAACCTGCAGATATTGGAGGCCATGTACATCAAATCAAAACAACCAACACTCAATAAAATCAACTTTAAAACAGGAAATAACATATTACATTGCATTTGACTAGATGGTTTTGTTGTCATTTCACGCTATCCCGCGGTGTGACGTCATAAAACCGCATCGCAAACTTAAGAACTGCGTTTATTATTTTTGGTAACTATTGCTGTTGACAAGCGGAGTTTTATGTCAATACAAAATAAAATCGTCGGTGATAGTGGATTTTATAATATTTCAGTTTAAACAACCTCTCTGAAGATGGCTCATGTGAGCCGAAAGCTTAGAAGAAAACCAATAAATAATTATCCAAATGTTGGAGAATTTTTGTCTTTATTTTCAACTGAAATTAAAGCAAAAATACGACGTTTAGAACGGCTCATGATTAAACATAATAGACATTCATTGTCTCTTATATTTAATAGCATATGTCTAGAAAATATATATATATATATATATATATATATATATATATATAGTTGTATTAAAAAGTATTCAGTACAATTATATGAATATTTTTCATTTGCAAATGAGTTATTATACAACCTAGGTTTCTACCATGTGGTGTCTTCAGGTGATTTCTCATGCAATATTACTTTTAACAATTATGAATAAAACCCGTTATTTGTGCTTCTTACATTTTTAATTCTTAATTCCAAATTTTACTCCTTAATTTTTCTTTTCTTTTATATTTATTTTTATTTAAAATTTTAATTTTCCTTACATTTTTGTGTACATGTAATATTTGAATATTTAAATTTTTAAGATTCATGATTTACGCCCTATTGATTTCTTTTCCCTGCATTTGAATTTTTATATTAATTTCAGATTTTAAATATAAATTTTAAATTCTTATCCACATGTAATTGTAGAATATTTAAATTTAAATCTTGTTATTAAAAAAGCAGTAACTTAACTTTATAAGATTAAATTCCCATGAACATCGACTGAACTTAAATTCAAATCTATTAAACCATCAGTTTGAAAGATGCACTTCATGACTGCATAATACATGAAACTTGTGCCATTGATATAGGATGATATATATATATATAGTTAATATTGCACATGTGCATCAAATGAATTTATGAATATTCAATAATTACCAATACTGCAGTTTCATCAATGAAAAAGTTAAGAAAATTTAAGGGTGATTCAGACGAGTTAATCTTTGCTTCCTTGCCTCGTAAAATTTTGTAAAAGTAATAATAACAAAAGAACTATTCTATTTTCATTTAGAATTATCCACTTGACAATAAATACTAAAAATAGTGTGAAATACATCATTTCTTTTAAGAAACTGGGGTGGCCTAATCATAATTATGACCAGTAGTATATATATATATATATATATATATATATATACACACAGCAAATCTACATTGTGCGATGGGTAAATTGTCGCTATTTGCCTTGTAAAGTTTTGCAAAGTAATACTAAAGAAAAGAACCATTCTATTTTCATTTAGAATTATCTACTTGGCAATAAATACTAAAAATAGTATGAAATACATCATATCTTTTAAAAAACTTGGGTGGCCTAATCATATAATTATGGCCGGTAGTGTATATAGATATATATATATAGCAAATCTACATTTTGCGATGGGTAAATTGTCGCTATTTGCCTTGTAAAGTTTTGCAAAGTAATACTAAAAAAAAAAAGAACCAATCTATTTTCATTTAGAATTATCCACTTGGCAATAAATACTAAAAATAGTATGAAATACATCATTTCTTTAAAAAAAAACTGGGGTTGCCTAATAATTTTGGCAGGTAGTGCACATCTATCCATATCAACATGTAACTATTAATCACTAAATATTTTTTTTGAAGAAAGCTAAAAGAATCTACTTTCACATACAAACACTTACCCTTAACTGATTTTTATATACATGCCACAAAGTTCCTTCTTATACTTGAAAGCCTCAATTGTTCTTGATATGGAAAAATTTATCCTTTTCCCATATTGTGCAGCATACAAACAGAAGCAGCCATGTTAAGCAAAAAGTACCAACAGAGGTCAAGAGAACATATTGCAGAACAGACAAAGAATTCAGAGTTATAAACCACAAGTCAAAAAGTCCATAGTGGTTTATTTTTCAATCACAAAAGCCAAGAATCAATAGCCACACAAGTCATAGAGAGATGATTTAGGTCAAACTATATTTACTGCAATCAGTCGGTTCTGTACTCTTGTATAAGCTCTACTGTTGAATTAGACCACATCAGAATACCATATCAGCATTGTGACTGTCTCCCTAGGGATATGGGCACAAGTGGACATAATGGCCATGGCCAAAGAAGCGGCAGTGTTAATGAGAGTGACCAATGCAACTAACAGTTGCCAAAAGCCCAAGGGAAAAAGGAAGAGAAAAAGTTTGGGTGGGGATAGGAAGAGGCAGTATATGAAGTGACAGGATGGAGTTAAGTCAGAAAGAGGAGGAGAACAGAAATACAAAAGGGTAGGAGGAAATATATTGTTCTGGAGGAAGAGAATAAACAGAAGAAAATTTATGTTAATAGTTTGTAATTTTATACCAACTCAATAACGATAAGATCAGAAGTTGTTGCTCCCCTGACAGCAAGATGATCAAATTTCAAATCTAAATTGTTTGTTTATCTAAAACACTTTTACTAGTGAATATATGCACCTTAAATAAACGAGTTATGAAAATGACTTCAAAAAGGGTTGTACACGTCTCACATTTTAGCTTATACATTTTTTTTTCCTTTCATCTAGGGGTTGTTGGCAGACAGAAAGAGAAATTAGACCATGCAATATATGTCCATTTACGTTTGTGTGTATTTATATTTTAATTCAATGACAGACTTAAGAATATTTGTTCTTTTATATGCCTTGTCTCTTCAGGACGTAAGCAATAATAGCTTTCAACACATCCCAGCCTTTCTCAGATGATATATGTTGAAATCTTGAACTGAACCTCTTATTTTGTCCTCTGGAGTAGATTGTTCTATTTCCACATGACAGGCCTTTAAGCAAACTCAGTTTTAATTATCTCCCTTTAGTAACTGAATTCTCCATGTTTTTGTTCACAATATGTATATATATATATAAAATATTTTCTGATGAATGGCTTGACTAATGCACGAAACTGCCAGTCACCATGCAGTGTTGCTTTTTATGTCTACACCTATGTATAGTAGCCAAATTTTTGTCTACTTCTGCTGTGCTCAGATAGTGAACTCACAACGCTTCTGTCTACTGGGCTATGTGTCCTTGGAGAACTGAGTTACTCAAAGGGAGATATACAAAAAAGGTATGGCACATTGTACTAGAACAATCAATCTCTGCGGATACACTAAAGAGCTCAGCTTGAAATTCTAATGTATTTCTCTTGAACAACGTCAGAGCACACAATGGCCAAAACATTGCTACTATGACAATAAAGATGAGGACAATAGTCCGAACAATGTCAATAGTGTAAATAATTACAATATGTCATCGCAGAAATATCAACAGATACTGAATGAAACAACTAATATTCTATTAGCATCTTCATAATTCATAACTATCTGCTCTATTCCAACCAATAGGTAAAATGAGAGGGAAAACTGAGCTCTTTAGCCTTGATAGAGAAAATTGTCTAGGAGGTCAACTCTGTTTTCAAGCCCATCAGTCAGGTTTGATTAATATTGGGGAAGGTCTAGGTTCTGCAATGGACTGACAAAAAATCTGGATATATAATTGCATTCAAGTCTTTTTTTTTTTTTTCCTACGTTTATTTCTTCAACATTTGTTTATCCTTCCCTGGCTTCTATTTTACTGTTCTTTAGTCTACCACAAATTCTCTCCTTTTCTATGTCATTATCCATTCTTTCACCTCCTGATCAATCATGTCCGCCACCACTACTACAATTTTTTTTATTTATTTTCCTGCATTCTTTTCAGAGATATTTTTTCAAACCACCATTTTTGCTGGAAATCTTTAATTACTGTTCCTCTGTTATTAAAAAAAAAATTCATGGAAGCCAACTCATTTTCACAATCTGTTTTACTTCCACCAATTTTTATCTCTCTCAAATCAATTTTTTTTTTCAGTTTTCAATGTCACACCTTCTAATGTAACATTCTTGGAAGAAAAGAACAAAATTACAACTATTTTCCCCGCCTATTATTCTCACAAAAGAACTAAAGAACAAATGTTCTATATTGATTTATTTCATTGTAAAATAGTAAAGTGTAATAAGATTTGGGTTTTTTTTTTTCTTTATTACCCTTTTTCTTTTGGCTTCTACCTATTCTTCTATGTACCATGTCTCTTCAAGACATAGACAATCATGGCCTTCCACATCTTCCTTGGGCTTACGGCCTTTCACGTTGAATACACCGGTTCTCGCTCGATCACCGAAGTTAAGCAATGTTGAGCCTGGTCAGTACTTAGATGGGTGACCGCTTGGGAATACCAGGTGCTGTAAGCGTATACTGATTGATGTGCATTGTGGTGCAGTGGAGATCGGCTCGGAAAGAGAAATCGGTGAGCCAAGTTCAAATTCCAGTTGAATACTCTGCATTCACATAAGCACTGGTACCCTTGGGAAAGGTATTAATCCGTCCATTCCCTCCAGTTATGGGTTAAATAACAAGGGTAGGACTTGGGGACCCTGCTCTTAAAAATAAATCCCAATGAATCTTGAAAAGAAAAATGTTGTAAAAATAAATAACCTTACCCCAAATCATTGGTTATGACCTTAAAATGATCCCATAAGGATTGATAGGTCGTTAAGCCTCAAAAACAAACAAACATCTTCCTTGTGACTCTTAATACCCTTTTTCTTGTTAAACCTCCCAAACCCTGCTCTGCTATCCATTTGCTCCAGCCCATCAACTATGTCATGTATATCTGTCCCCTGTCTCTTTCCCTCTACCCTGTGAGTATTTGTTGTGGCAAAACCTTCCTTGCCAAGTTGCTGTGGCCTGTTTGAGCCTGGAAGTAAGACATGGAAACAGGAAGGTAGGTTCAAACAATGTATTGGAATAACAGAACAATATATACTATAATAAGTGCTACTAATCAGCAAAATATAGTTGTAAGTTCAAACTGTATATATTTTTTTTTAATTCTTTTTTAAAATCATCTCACCCCAAGCAAGGCATTCTACTGCCACTGTTGCACAGTGGGTTACATAAGGGAAAGTGATGAGAAAGAGGGGTTAGTTATGGAAAATGTCAGGAGGAGAGTAATAGATGGATGAGAATACCAAAGATGGGGGTGGAGTAGATGAAAAAAGAACTTGTAAGAATGGATGTGAGTTAGTGTGACAGGAGATGTCTATTGACCTTACATTTAAATTCCGGGAAATTGTAGCTGTTGGGGAAGCACGTATACGGAAGGGAATTCCACAGGCGGGAAGTGTGTGAAAAGAAGCTGTTAGAGTAGAAATTTCAGTTACATTTTACGCTGAGTCTTGACTGTCTCTAGACTGACTCATCTGTTTTCCCAGAAGTCATGCGGGTTATCTATTGACGGAGGAAGAGCCCATTCCTATAGATAGGGCACCATAATATCATCAGATTCTCCAAGCCCTCCTTCCTCATTACATGCCTCAGAAACTTCAGCTGTCTTTTTCTGATGTTAAGAATCAGTTTCATTTTCGTTTCCAACCTCTCCAAAACCTCGTCGATGCAAACATTTTCGGTCCATTATATCCTCACCATCTTTCTGTAGAAACACATTTCTGTTGCTTTAAGTCTCTCCTTCATCTTTATGATTCTCCAAGCCCCCCTTCTTCATTACATGCCTTAGAAACTTCAGCTGTCTTTTTTTCTGATATTAAGTATCAGTTTCATTTTCACCCTCTCCAAAACCTTGTCACATGTTTGATCTATGGTATCCTTCTGTAGAACCACATTTTGATTGCTTTAATTCTTTCCTTCATCTTTGACAAGATTGCCCAGCATTGGCTGCCATATTGAAAGACAGACATAACATCTCCCCACCCCCACCTCATGTCACACTTCCCCTCCCCCTTTCAATAGTCTGGATTCATATCTTCACCCATTGACCTATCTATAGAAAAATAGCAAAACTGACTGGATTTTTGATAGATCATTTAATATCGGATTTCTGCATTAGGTACCCAGTGAGAGTAGAACTGGATACTCATAGTAATGGTCAACCAGACAAGCCTAGCTAACTATTACCTAAAGTCAAGGTAGCTTTAGTGAAAAATAAAGCAAAAGATTGGGTTAGGAAGACTATGTTGCAACAGTGTCTGCTTACTTAGAAAATCACTATTTGAGTTGCAAGTTTCTATATAGGTTTGAGTCTCTTCTTCCTTTAAGTGAGGCACAATTCTGAATTTGGTACATGCAAGCTAGCCAACACCCTCCTCCACATTTTACAATCACTCTTTCTCTCTCATAGCTTTTTTTACCCTTCTCATATATCTCTTATTCTTTCATTATTTTTCTCCTTTTATCCACCCTTTCATGGTCTATCTATACACCCTTAATTCTATTATTCTGCCACTCTCATAAATTGATTAACTCCTCTTTCTCCTCTCTCCTACCTATGACTCAGTCTCTGATCACTTAAAAGCTCCTTCTTTATTCTTCTATTATGGCCCTCACACACACACACACACACACACCTGTCACTTTCTCTTCTCCCGCCTCCTCTGTCATTATTCTATTGAGACTTGAAGAATGAATATCAAAGTCACTGTTTAATACGATAATGAAATCTCTTCTAAAATCTGATTATAATGGTGGAATTAAAAAATCACAATAGTTAAAAAAAAAAAAGAATTCCAATAGCAGTTATTGTTAGGGACACACCTACTGACATGAATAAGTTAATTTGTTTCTTTTTGCTTACATTTTACATACATACAATATGTATGCCTCAGAAATTGTTAGTTGAAACACCCATCGATAAAATACATGAGTACATATGTGTGTATCAGATTCTAAATATATATCAAACAGACAAAAAGAGAAAAATCTACTTAAAAAAAAGAAAAAGGGGAGACAAAGAGAGGAAAAGGGAAGAGAAAAAGGGAAGACAGAGAGAGAGGGAAAAGGGGAGACAGAGAGAGGGAAAAGGGGAGATGGAGAAAAGAAAAATGGAGAGAGAGAGAGGAAAAGGAGAGAGAGAGAGGAAAAGGGGAGACAGAGAGAGGAAAAGGGGAGACAGAGAGAGGAAAAGGGGAGACGGAGAGAGGGAAAAGGGGAGATGGAGAAAAGAAAAATGGAGAGAGAGAGAGAGGAAAAAGAGTGAGAGGAAAAGGGGAGAGAGAGAGAGGAAAAGGGGAGACAGAGAGAGAGAGGAAAAGGAGAGACAGAGAGAGGAAAAGGGGAAATGGAGAAAAGAAAAAGGGGAAATAGAGAGAGGAAAAGGGGAGATGGGAGATGGAAAAAAGAAAAAAGGAAAAATGGAGATAGCGGAAGGAAAAGGGGAGATGAGAAACAAAGCATTAGAAATGGGAGAGAATGAAAGAACAATGAAAATGGGAGAGTGAAAAAGGGAATAAAGAAAAAGGAGATGAGAGAAAAAAGGAAACAGATGTTCTCAATGCTCTCAAGCCACTGCTAAACTATTCCATTCATTTTGGTCCATTTGTAAACAATTCCAGGTGGCGTATAAGAGAATTGAAGAAAGGATAAAAAAATCAACAGGATTCAAGTAGATAAATGACAACTGACACTGCATTTAAATTTTTAAAGTTTTACGAAGTAAGTAAATGATAGGGAGTTCCACATGCAGCAAGTGCAAAAAAAAAACAAAAAAAAACTGTTTAAGTAGAAGTGGCAGTTACATTTAACTATTCCAACAGTAAAAGGGTGGGACCTGGATGTCAATCTAGTAAATTCAGGTGTCAGAGCAACAAAAGAGAAAAAGATCGTCAGACCAATTACCATGTGTTATGGTCCCTTCTATGAGGAATGGACTATTACTCTATATAATAGAATGGACTATTACTCTATATAATCAGTAGTCAGCTGTAGTTTTATTTAAAGACCAGAATGTAGGCATGAATGGGTATGTGTGGGAGCCTGTGTGAAGGCGTGATAGTAAGACTATGAATTTGTGCAGAAGGTATTCAGGTAGTAAAGAATTTTAAATGTAAACTGGATCGTTAATTACAAGTAAAAACATTAAAAGCAGGAGGGGAAATTAGCAAGAGTAGTAACATTTATTTCTCTCCCCCACCCTGGAAGAAAAAAATAGTTATTTCAGCAGAAAACTATATAGTTAAAGTTTTAAAGAATAGCAAAAGGTGACTGGTATAAGTAGTTAGGTTTTGATTTTTAGAAATGGAATTAGAGAATCATTGATGAATATAAGTAGTTTCGATAAATTTTCGGGAAGGGTATAGCTAATTATAGACCAGTTGAATAGTAAAATTTCATTTGAAAATCTATGTTAATAAATAGAGGTAAGAAAGCATAATTAGTATTAGCATTTCAAAGTATAGGTGTAAATTTAGTGAAGAAAGAGAAAATGGACAAACATATCAGTAAGAGTGGCTGTGATTCAGTCAGTCAAGTGCCATATGTGATACACGCTTGAGCGATCATGTCTCGAAAGAGACATGACTGACTGGGCAGAAGATTATCCCGCAGTAGGTTGCCATTGCTTTCTGCAGTAGACTGGTTGCCACCCAAGGCTATAGAACCCAATCTGTCCTGTTATTTAACCCATAACTGGAAGGAATAGACGGATTAATACCTTTCCCAAGGGTATTTGCACGTAAGTGAATGCAATGAATTCAGCTGGAATTCAAACTCGGCTTCTCGATTTCTCATTCCGAGCCGATATCCAGAAAAAAGGAATTTCGATGATAAGAATAATTATTTATAGCAAGCATTGATAAACAATAGCAGTATAGTGTAAAATTCAAAATATTTTTAAATCAATCATCTAAATCCTTTTGTTGTTATTTGGTGTATTCTGACTTACGTGCTTGCCCACAAATATATGAGTTGTTAGTATTTAATGACATTTCATGGTTGGTCAGTGGTCTGGCACAAATGACTTCACATATGATTTAATATTTTCTGTTTTACACAAGTAAAGTCTACCACAAATATTACAGGTGAGGTCATACCTGTCAGCAATATGATCTGGAATTTCAACATCATTGATGTACTAACATGGGTTTCATTCTTGGTCCTACTTTGGGTTTTTTATGTTTGTTAATTATCTTCCCATCAACTTGGTATCTATACTGATGACACAACCTGTTTTGATAGTAAGGTTGATCAGTTCAACAAGGTCAAAATGGTAGCCTATGTCCGAAATGCCATCAAGTCCATTGTTAACTGAGGCAAAAGATGGCTTGTTAATTTGAATACTTCCAAAACTAAACTTTTCTTCATTAATCATCTGCAAAACCCTTCTCTGCCTTCCATCAGCGTGGCTCATGCCAGGAAAGTGATTCATATCTTCTTAGGCTAACTCTCTCAGCTGACATGAAATAGAAAAGACAAAATTGATTCCAAAGTTAGGTCAGCTGCAAAGAAAGTTGGTTCACTGTGTCTGTGAGATAATTTTTCTCTCCAGAATCTATCATACATAGCTATAAGTCTACCATTCGTCCATATTTAGAATATTGCTGCTGTATATGGTCCAGTGCCTCTGCTATTCACCTTGAGCACCTTGATAAAATCTAAAGAAGAATCAGCAATATGATTTTAATTTTAAATATAGGCTGTGAACGTTAATTAAGTGCAGGAAGGGGAATTAGCAAGAGTAGTAACATTAAATTCTCCCCTCCCACGGAAAAAATAGTTTTTTTTTTTTTTTTTTTTTTTTTATAAGCGTTTCACCCCGAGCAAGGCATGTCACTGCCACTACTGTGCAGGGGGCTACGTAGAGAGGAGAAAGGCTGGTTAAATATAGGACATAACAGAGGGTGGGTGATAGGCGGGTGAGGATACCGAGAATGAGGGTTGGGTAGATGAGAGTGTTGTGAGAATAGTTGGGAGTTAGTGTGATAGGAGGTGTCTATTGACCCTACATTTAAACACCTGGAGATTGTAACTGTCGGGAAAGCAGACTTGTGGAAGGGAGTTCCACAGGCGGGAAGCGCGAGAAAAGAAGCTGTTGGAGTAGAATTTACAAAAGCTGTTTCAGCAGAAATCTATATAGTTAGAGGGTTTTAAAGAATAGCAAAAGGTGACTGGTATAAGTAGTTAGGTTTTGATTTTTAGAAATGGAATTAGCGAATCATTGATGAATATAAGTAGTTTCGATAAATTTTCGGGAAGGGTATAGCTAATTATAGACCAGTTGAATAGTAAAATTTCATTTGAAAATCTATGTTAATAAATAGAGGTAAGAAAGCATAATTAGTATTAGCATTTCAAAGTATAGGTGTAAATTTAGTGAAGAAAGAGAAAATGGACAAACATATCAGTAAGAGTGGCTGCGATTAAAGATCCAAAAAAGACAACTCGGATTTGTTATTAAATAGGCGAGGGCGGGAAAAGGAACTCTTCTCATTGGCTAGAGTTAACAATAAAAAGTATGATTTCTGCCAAAAAAGAAAATTTATATCCAGACAAGTCACACAAAAGTAAGGAGCTGGCTTGGTACTTCTGGACCGAAAGTGGGGTTACTACTGGAGCCAATATGATGTTTGAAAACCCAAAATCGGCAGTGAAGACTGGACATCACTGAAGAGCTCCTTTAAGCACCAAAAATGTATTTATGGACTTACCTGCGTGACTTCTGGTAGGCAGTTAAGGACAGCTAGTATGCAGTTAAAGCAATATGCAGCGTAACTGTACTGTTCAGACTTCTTATTTCTAGTTACTGATTTACTAACACTTATTTGTATCTAGGTCCTTGTTATTCTAATACACTGTTTCGAAATTACTTTCTGTTTCTATGTCTTACTTTGGGCCAAACTGGTCACTACAACTTTGTGACAAAGTTTCACCACAACAACTCCACAACACCATGAAAATATTTGTTGAAAAGATAAAGGGAAACCACGTCATGTCAGTGAGACGTTAAGTCAGGATCAGTTACACGGCAGGTCCTTCTTTGGATTTTGTCAAGAATCCCGAGAGGAACAGCAGGAACAAATTGTTGTATCGTAGAATGAAGAGATAAGCAGTGAAATGTAGATAAACTACTTTATTACCAGAGTGGTACAACCAAGGTGTATGTACAATATTTACAGTCTCTCGCAATATTGCTTCACAAAGTCGTGATAATGACAACTCCTCTTGCTAAACACACATTGTCTTTTATACATCCAGGCAAAGGCTTACAGCTATATCACGTTGAATACACCGAATAATCCCAATGAATCTTGATACTTGAAAAGAAAAAAGTATTACTAGACACAAAACTTATGAAAACAACAATAAATTGTTGAAAAGAAAAAGGCATTACCAGCAATAAGTAAATAAAATTTAGTTGGCAATAAATGACCCACCGAGATGTTGATATGCCATAAAAACACCAACCAACCAACCAACATCCAGGCAACTGTAAGTCACGAGCCATGACACAACACACCTGACCAGATATGGCAACAGTATTCAATGCAGAAATGGTAGATTTATAAATGCACAAGACGGATTCCAACCAGAAAAACTTTCTAGCACCACACAGTGACCCGATTTTCCTTGCAGTAAATCCAGACCTCTATTCGATGTAATCATCCCACTTCAGGTTGGTTGAAAAAGTGAGGCCAAGGAGGCACAGCATGTTGCTCTCCAAAACAAAACAAAAGGCAGTTGGGTTAGCATGTTGCCCTTCTGCACAAGCTCAAGAGCTACAGTATGAATGGATGATTGTTTGATTTGATTTAATTGTTCCTGTCAAATTGTGAAATGAAGGTCGTTTTCCTGATCCTTTCATGTGCGTGTAGGTGTCCACTACAGCACTATATCTGGGTTCTAAGCTGCTTCTGATGTTCATGATGTCGTCAGTGACCAAGTAGACATTTATGCAGTTGTTGACCATGTCCACCATAGTTTATGAATCTAAACTTATTTATAAATGGAACTCTGTGTGTGTGTGTGTGTGTGTGTGTTACTTATAGACTCCAAAATGGCTGAACCGATTTTCTTGAAAATTTACACAGTTGTACTATAAGCATCTGTGAGTATTCTTAGCTAGGTTTTGTGTCGAGATACCCCCGATCAATATTGAAAATCGATAATCGAAAAAAATCAGGTTATAGAAGGAGTGGTCCGATTTTAATCAAATTTCATACACTCATAGACAAAGACATAAAAAACGATATTCAGAAGTTTCAAGGTTGCAGTTCTTACAATAGTGCAGAAAATCGATAATATATATATATAAAAGGCAATATGTTTGTGTGTGTGACTGTTTATCTGCCTGTATGTCTGTATTTTTTTCAGCCCTTTTATTTTAGTTTTTGCTTCGGTTTTGGCTCTAAGTAGGTATAATTGTAGTTCTTAGTCTCGGCCATGATACCATTTACTAAGAGGACTTATTTAGCCTTCAAAATTCAGTTTAGGACGAAAAAAAACTTATTCGATATCGATACCAGGAAATCAAAATTTGACTTACATCCATTCATTTTTCTTTCAGTCTACGGTTTCGCTTTAACTGGAAACTATTGCTTTTTAGTCTTTCGTGCCAACGTCCAAAGAGTCTGAGCTCCAGGACCATGGATTAGTTTTAAGTTCCATTATTATCATTAAGAGCTTGGTAAATATATTCAATAAAAGCCATTAACATAAGTTACAGAAGCATTGATGATCTCCTCATCAGTGATGAGAGGTCATCAATGGCCTATGTTCAACTAGAGGCAATAGGTTAAGAAATTTTTAAGAGTGTAAACCAATGGCAAAAACTAATAGATGGTCAACATTCCTATATAGGTTGATTTAAACGTCTATTAATGAATAGATATTCAGTATTACTATTTAGATTGATTTATATGTCTATTAATGAATAGATATTCAGTATTACTATTTAGATTGATTTATATGTCTATTAATGAATAGATATTCAGTATTACTATTTAGATTGATTTATATGTCTATTAATGAATAGATATTCAGTATTACTATTTAGATTGATTTAAATGTCTGTTAATGAATAGATGGTCAGCGTTACTATTTAGATTGATTTAAACGTCTATTAATGAATAGACGGTCAGCGTTACTATTTAGATTGATTTAAACGTCTATTAATGAATAGATGGTCAGTGTTACTATTTAGATTGATTTAAACGTCTATTAATGAATAGATGGTCAGTGTTACTATTTAGATTGATTTATACATCTATTAATTCAGAAATAAATGTTAATCCTAAAATCAGACATTATTTTCAGAACAATTTTATAGAAAATTTTTGATTTCTCTTTTATTGTTGTTTTTTCTTCTTACGCACACAGTAATCCCCTGTGTCTTAGTGTCTTTAATGCCTTTCTTGAAGTGAAATGAAAAAAAAATTGATTGTAAAATTTAATCATGATAATGTTCGCAACCATCCCTGATATCAGAGAATAAAAAATTCATATCCATGACTACTAGTTTGGCTAGTACAGATAAGGAAGAATAACTAAGATCAACATCAAGAGTCTTAAATTTCTGCCACTATACAATTGCAAGTTTTCATGTCCATCCACCTGAAGCAATCAAGTATTTAAAACGCTTCTGTGTCAATAATCTCCATGGCCAGGTGTGAATGAACAGGCCATTTGGATAGCAGAGCATGAAAAACTGGCTCAATTGTTTAATATAAGATTCAGTGAAAAGAATGGGAGAAAATCTTCGTCAGCTGAACTCTTTCCGACTGTTTGCAGCATATTACAACTGTGTAACAAGAGAGATAGCTACAAGGAGTGGAATCATTGCCGTGGGCGACAGGCCGTCACAGGTGATGAATCAGATTTTTGCCATTGTTCTTTGAAGGCATTTTTCTTGTTTCATACATGTTTTTAGCACTTACAATGAAAGAGTGCTTGGAAATATTCCTGGAAGACAATGGCAAATTCCTCTCCAGATTGCATTCTTATTACAGGTTTTTGCTCTTCCATGATTTTCAATTCTGAAGACCACGTCGCAAACAGCACTCTTCAGATCTGTTGTCTTTGTTAATTTGCCTGTGTTTCTTATTCGTCTTTTTCATTCATTTGTTTTTGTTAGCTAATGAAGGCAACAATGAAAGGTCACAGTAGGGCAGATTATCAGGTTTTGAACATAACAAAAGAACCCACACTCCCACATATAAAAGAGCAGCTCATTAAGTCCCCTTGTATTAATCTTCATTGGATCATTTCAATCGGTTATTTTGGCATCATTGGGATAAGAAAAAATTAATTCAGATAATCAGACCCCAAAAATATATGAACATATATCCCACAAACAAGAAGCATAAGAGATGGAAATGAAATTCCTAAAAATGAACAAATGTTTAAATGCTTGCAGGATGCTTGTAAATCACTTTCACCAACTTATTTTTATAAGTTATTAGAAAGAATGCCAAGGATTTGCTCTGCAGTAATAAAGGCACGTGGTGGTTCCTTTGATGAAAAGAAAATATGAATTAACTTTAATTAAATTTGAAATTACTCTATGTTAATTTTGGTTTTAATTATTGTACAATTGCGAGCAACCATGAAATATATCTATATTTATTCTTCTAAAACATAAAATTTGTTATTTCTTTCTCTTAGAGAATAAATCTAAGTCGTCCCAAACTTATAGGCGGTAGTGCATGTAAGAAAAAAATGAAAAAGATTATAAATAATGGGTTGGTGGGGAGCAAAACAGGAACAATTACAAATGATTTATTTAAAGGTAGTAAAAAAAAAGGGGAAAGTGAAACTAGGAAGAAGAAGAGAAAAGGCATGACGATGACAAATGATGTGGGGGTGCAAAAAAGAAAAGAAGGAGGGTTTGAAAAATGAAGAAAATAAAAGAGAGTAAGGATGACAAATGATGGTTTTATAGGTTGTAAAAAAGAGAGAAAGAAATATGGAAGGAGAAAATAATAAGCATGAGGATAACAAACAATGGGGTGCAAAAATGAAAAGAAGGAGGGTTTGAAAAATGAAGAAAATAAAAGAGAGTAAGGATGACAAATGATGGTTTTATAGGTTGTAAAAAAGAGAGAAAGAAATATGGAAGGAGAAAATAATAAGCATGAGGATAACAAACAATGGGGTGCAAAAATGAAAAGAAGGAGGGTTTGAAAAATGAAGAAAATAAAAGAGAGTAAGGATGACAAATGATGGTTTTATAGGTTGTAAAAAAGAGAGAAAGAAATATGGAAGGAGAAAATAATAAGCATGAGGATAACAAACAATGGGGTGCAAAAATGAAAAGAAGGAGGGTTTGAAAAATGAAGAAAATAAAAGAGAGTAAGGATGACAAATGATGGTTTTATAGGTTGTAAAAAAGAGAGAAAGAAATATGGAAGGAGAAAATAATAAGCATGAGGATAACAAACAATGGGGTGCAAAAATGAAAAGAAGGAGGGTTTGAAAAATGAAGAAAATAAAAGAGAGTAAGGATGACAAATGATGGTTTTATAGGTTGTAAAAAAGAGAGAAAGAAATATGGAAGGAGAAAATAATAAGCATGAGGATAACAAACAATGGGGTGCAAAAATGAAAAGAAGGAGGGTTTGAAAAATGAAGAAAATAAAAGAGAGTAAGGATGACAAATGATGATTTTATAGGTTGTAAAAAAGAGAGAAAGAAATATGGAAGGAGAAAATAATAAGCATGAGGATAACAAACAATGGGGTGCAAAAATGAAAAGAAGGAGGGTTTGAAAAATGAAGAAAATAAAAGAGAGTAAGGATGACAAATGATGATTTTATAGGTTGTAAAAAAGAGAGAAAGAAATATGGAAGGGGAAAATAATAAGCATGAGGATAACAAACAATGGGGTGCAAAAAAAAGGAAGGGTTGGAAAAGAGAAAAGTAATAAATGCAAGGATTACTAATGATGGATTGGCAGTGTGTAAAAGAGGAAGATAGAAATGAAAAAGAAAAGAGGCAAGGTAAAGTTAAAAAATATTTAAGTGTGTAGGATGCAAAAAAAAATAAAAAAAAATGGCAGGTGAGCTATAGTGCAAAAAAGAATGTAAACCAACATGGATGGGAAGTTAGTAGAGAAGGTGAAAGAGAAGAAAAAGAATTTAACCAAAGAATGGACAAGCGTTTGAGTTTGAGTTTTGTTTAACAGTGTATGAACCTCTGTGGGTTATTTAATGCCAAAAAAGTGGGGTTTTAAGGTGTTTTTTTTTGTTTTGTTTTTTTTGTTTATAGTAAGAAGGTTGATTGAGCCAGATTTTAATGAAAATTTTTGTTTTTATTCTTTCATATTTTAGAAAACTGAAAATGTCATTTTTTTAAAAAATTATCTTACTCCAAGCAGGGCATTCTACTGCCACTGTTGCACAGGGGTTTTTATAGGGGAAACTGATGAGAAAGAGGGATTAGTTATGGGAAATGTTAGGTGGAGGGTAATAGATGGATCAGAATACCAAAGATGGGGATGGAGTAGATGAAAAAAGAGCTTGTGAGAATGGATGCAAAGTAGTGAGATAGGACATGTCTATTGACCTTAAATTCCTGGAGATTGTAGCTGTCGGGAAAGCAAGTATGCGGAAGGGAATTCCACAGGTAGGAGGTGCAAGAAAAAAAACTGTTAGAGTAGAAATTGTAGTTAGATTTTATTGTTTTCACTGTAAAAGGGTGGGACCTAGTTGCTAATCTAGTAGCTCATGTAAATTCATACCTAGGAGGCACCAGGAATCTAAGTTCACTGAAGCAGAAACCATGAAAGTATTTATAGAAGAGGCACAGGGAAGTCACATCACGCTGGTGAGATAGCGACTGAAGCCGAGCTGCCAAGTCTGTATCGATCAAATTAGAGATTCTCCATTAGATTCTGTCAAGAACCCCGAGGGGAATAGCATGGACACCCGACCAGATGTGGCAGCAGTATTCAATACACGGGTGGATGGTAGATTTATACATGTGCAGGATGGATTCAGACGGGAAAAATTTCCTGGCCCTGCACAGTGAACCGACCTTCTTAGCAGCGGACTTAGCTATGGATTCTATGTAGTCATTCCACTTGAGGTCCACTGAGAGTGTGAGGCCAAGGAGGCACAGTGTTTTGCTTTCAGGGAGGCAAACCTGTTCCATGCTAATGGGTGGATAGAAGCGATTGTCTATGATGGTTAATAGAGAGCAGCTTCGTTTAGGAAGCTAGTTTTGTATTAAAAAATGTTTTGCCAAGAATAATTTTTTCCTTCAAAAATGTGTTATGGCAATAATTTTTTCTTCAAAAATGCATAGTTTTTTCTCTAAAAGTATGTTTTTATACATTCATAGTGTTTTGACCCCAGTTTGGGGGTTAACTGTTTGCCCATAGCTGAGATCCTAACATGTGCTACCACTCCAGGTCAGGTTGGACCTGGGAACAAGAGCAATTAAAAAGTTGGTTCCATGCTCCTCACAACCTCACAATCAGAGGCCTTGCTGCCAGATGCAGTTTACCATCATGCCCAGGACCAGAATGGGCAAGGGAGAAAGAGAAAGAAAGTAGTAAAGATTATAAATGATGGATGGAGGTCGGTGTAAAAGAGAATACAATCCAACACAGATGGGAAGACAAAAGAGAAGGAAAAAAGAAATCAGTTTGTAAATGATGGCTTGATACAAGGATGAAAGGTTACAAAAGAGGGAAATAAAAGAGATTAAAGTTCATAAATGATGGGTAGAGAAAGGTGATAAGGAGGAAATCAGGAAAGAAAGTAGAGGGTAGAAAAGAAAGAGATGGGAGAAAAGAAAAATTAAAGAATGTACATTATAACATACCAAATATGAAATGAGTTTTTACAGAAACTAAATCTTAAAAACTTCTTCAAAAATACAACCACATAATATTTTCATTGAAGTTATATTGACTGGAAAGGTGGTAAATTTAATTTAAATAGATAAAAGGCAAATTATGGAATTAAGAAAAAATATATTTACAATAACCAGTTTAGCATCTAAATCTAATCTAATCTATTTAAATCTAAACTTATTATGTCTGTGTTTGTGTGTCTGTGTCCGTTACCTATAGACTCCGAAATGGCTGAACTGATTTTCTTGAAAATTTACACAGTTGTATTATAAGTGTCTGCGAGTGTACTTAGCTAGGTTTTGTGTCGAGGTACCCCCAATAAATATCGAAAATTGATAATCGAAAATCGAAAAAGTTATAGAAGAAGGGTCTGATTTTAATCAAATTTGATACACTCATAGACAAAGACATAAGAAATGATATTCAGAAGTTTCAAGGTTGCAGTTCTTACAGAAAATCGATAATATATATACATATATAAAAGACAAGATGTTTGTGTTTATCTGCCTGTATGTCTGTATTCTTTTCAGCCCTTTTATTTTAGTTTTTGCTTCAGGTTTGGCTCTAAGTAGGTATAATTGTAGTTCTTAGTCTCAGGTATGATACCATTTACTCAGAAGACGTATTTAGCCTTCAAAACTCAGTTCACAATGAAAAAGTCTTATTTGATATTGATACCAGGAAATCAGAATTTGACCTACATCCATTCATTTTTCTTTCAGTCTACTGTTTCACTTTAACTGAAAATAACTATTGCTTTTTAGTCTTTCATGCCAACGTCCAAAGAGTCTGAGCTACAGGACCATGGACTAGTTTTAAAGCTTTCATTACACCCGAGCAAATGCTGGACTATACTGCTGGTCACAAATATTTTATTCCAGAGGAATAATCTAACCCTTTAGCATTCATCACTCAAACCCACCCTGTAAATATAAGCTTTCAGTGTCTCACTATTTGTGTGACTTCCTGCATTATTTGTAAAGATATCATCATATAGATGCATGGTAGAATAATGGATTGCAGCTCAGAGTGAGGAATCGCAGAGCTGAGTTTGAATTCCAGTCAAGTTCCTTACATTCATTCATGTGCTAATACCCTTGGGGAAAAGTATTAATCCCTCTCTTCACCCCTAGCTATGGATAGATAGCAAGACTAACTGGGTTCTATAGCCTTGGGTGGCAAGAAAGAAAAAAAACTGAATTCAAAACCTCCAACTTCTGGGTAAATAATAAGGATGTTTGGGTTCTGTAGCCATGGTTGGCAACCAGTCTAAGAGAAAGATAACACTGAATTTAAAACTGCATGAAGCACATATTATCATTCACACTGAATCAATGATCCTGACTATGGATGATTCCTCTTTTGTTTTTTGTTTTTTAATTATAAAGGAAACAGGATATTTATTGGCTATCACTGTTCAGCCCCCTATAACCTATGTTTAATGCTAAAGGGTTAAAATAAAATGTTAAATACAGTTGTTATTTTTATTTTTTTAATCATATCACCCCGAGCAAGGCGGTAACGCCACTGATGTGCCAGGGGCTACGTAATAGTGAAAAGATTGGAAAAGAGAAAGCCGGAAACCACATCCTAAACAGCGAACAAGGGATGAGCCTCTACACCTGTACAATAGACGTGGATGGAGTGTGAACCGGGCAATAGTTTAGTCTATCTACTCCAATTAAATGTTATATTTTGTTGTAATATTTTTGGGTGTAAAAATTGCATCAATTTTTTCACAAATCTTTATTTACCATAGGTGAAATTTTATTGATTTCACTGTTGGATCGTGTTGAGTCATGGAAATTATGTGCAAAAAATAATATTGCCCAAATGTCCGCCAAGGCTTCGGCAACAATACAGCTCCACTTGATGGCTAAAATTTTTGATGACGTCTCTGCATATTTACTTCTCGATCTCACCAATATGACTTATTATCTCATCCTTCAGCCGTTGAACTGTTAGTGGCTTGTTGGCTAAGACCTTACTCTTGAGATAAAAGGAGAAAATCTAAAAACGTCAAGTTGCAAAATCGTGGTGGCCAATTGACATCACTGTTATGAGAGATGATGCAACCTGGGAGCTTCCCATTCAATAAGTCTATTGTTGCATTGGCTGTGTGGCATGTGGTACTGTACTTTTAGAACCACAAATCTTCAACATCCATAGCATTCAATTCAGGCCATAATTGCTATGACTCAAATAACATGATCCAATAGTGAAAACATTGTTTTATTTACTGCTAACTTTGATTTGTCTTGATAAAACACCCTTTATATATTTCAAACACAATTATTTTAATTTAAAACTTGAATTAAAATCCAAGATTAGTTTATTAATAAGCTCTTTGAAACTATTTGAAACTAAATTACAGCAATAATAGCTTTTGAGCAAAAAATTGTCAAAAAATCCAAAAAGAATATGATGAAATTATTTTCACTGTTATTTCAATGGAACAAGTGGTGACTTTCAGTATTCTAGAAGGGTTATTTTCACTTTTTAATGAATCATTTTTTTTTTTTTAATAATCATTTCACCCCAAGCAAGGCAGGACCTTCCACTGGTGCACAGGGGGTTACAGTGAGAGAAAATGTTACAAAAAGGACTGGAATGACAGATGGGAATGAAGGATATAAAAGATAGTAATTGAGATTGCATTTGAACTTCTGGAGATTGTACCTATCAGGGAAGCAAACAAATGGAAGGGAATTCCACAAACGGGAAGTGCAAGAAAATAAACTGCTTGAGTAGAAGAGGCAGTTACATTTAACTATTTCGATGCCAATCTAGCAGTGAAAGTGATTGGAACACAAAAGGAGGGAGCATGTCAGAGCAGTAGCCCTGAAGATACTTGTAGAAAAGTTTTTTCATATTCCATCTTTTTGGTCTTTACAGTGAAACTTTACAGATCTTAATGTTATGACAATGCATCATCAAAAGAATTCCAACAACACAATTGCATCCTACTTGTATGAGCTGGAATTTGTGTATTGGGAAGTTTTATCAGTGATGTTTACTCCTGGTGACATTGGAAGATTCAAGACAAAAAAGAATTTAAAAAAATTTGGAAAATTTAAAAAAAAAAAAAAAAGAAAAAATTGGAAGAATTAAAATAAAAATTGGAAGATTTAAAAATAAAAATTGGAAGATTTAAAAATAAAAATTGGAAGATTTAAAAATAAAAATTGGAAGATTTAAAAATAAAAATTGGAAGATTTAAAAAATAAAAATTGAAAATTTTTTTTTAAAAATTGGAAGATTTTTAAAAAATTGGAAGATTAAAAAAAAATTGGAAGATTTAAAAAAACAAAAAACAAAAAAACACCCGAATCAGACCCCAATGTCTGCTGTGCAACACATGCAGCATTGAAAGGCTGGTCAAAAGTCTGCTGAGGCTGTCAAAGAAAACCTGGCTACTCAGTTTGAAAAGGACCTCCAATCTGTGGTGGAGTAGGTTAACAAATGGCTTGTGAATTTTAATGCTTCCAAAATGAAGCTGCTATCTCTTAACCATGACAGACAATCGCGCCTACTCCCCATTAGCATGGATCAGGCTAGTCTCCCTGAAAGCAAAACACTGCGCCTCCTCGGTTTAACTCTCTCAGCAAACCTCAAGCAGAATGACAATATAGAATCCATAGCTAAATCTGCTGCTAGGAAGATCGGTTCACTGCGTGGGGTCAGGAAATTTTTTCCATCTGAATCCATCCTGCACATATATAAATCTACCATCTGCTTGTGTATTGAATGCTGCTGTCATATTTGGTCAGGTGCTCATGCTATCTACCTCGGGGTCCTTGACAAAATCCAGTGGATAATCTGTAATGTGATCAATCCTGACTTGGCAGCTCACATGCAGTCACTTTCACACTAGCGTAATGTGGCTTCCCTGTGTCTCTTCTACAAATACATTCACGGCTTCTGCTATGATGAACTTAGCTTACTGGAATATGAATATTAATGACAATGCTTCCTCTAAGAAGTGAGTATACTATTACTTCAAATCATATTTGCAATCCTAAGATAAAGAACTCATTAAACCTATGATTTATTCACACTAGTTTTATTGTTTTTAAAGTTTCACTCAAAATATGATGTAATGAATATGTATACACCTTGGTTCCCCCTCACTGGAATGTGATTGACTGGTGTCAGCCATAAATATAGACTAAGGCGAGGATGTCCAGAGATCTAGTGGTCTATTGGTCTTCGGCTAGAGATCTACCACTATTGGCCTATGTCTCAGAATACTGCATATGACGAGTACCGTACATTACATCTACGTACTAAATTGTTCTACCTGGTTACATTTGCCTTAACCACTTTAACTACCTTGAATTAAATATATATCCATTTCCAGGACATATCAAAATACTTGCTATTTAAAAGAAAATTTAACAAAATATTTATTTAGGCAGCAACCTCTCTTTCAAGTATGTTTCATTGAATATAACAGACAAGAAAAACTTGATTAATTTTTCAATGTGTTTATCTAACAGTCATAAATTTTTCTTTGATCAGAGGCAAGAGAGTTTAGAAATTGTCCACTGTGTTTATTGTCCTAAGCACTTTAGCCATTTTCAAGCAGTTTGTGCGTTAATTTTTTTTTCACAGTTGTCTTTTAAAAAGTATCTTTTTTTTTTTTAATCATATCACCCCGAGCAAGGCGGTAACGCCACTGAAGTGCAGGGGGCTACGTAAGAGTGAAAAGATTGGAAAAGAGAGAGAGCTGGAAACCACATTCTAAGCAGGGAACAAGGGATGTGCCTCTTCACCTGTTCAATAGAAGTGGGTGGAGTGCGAACCGGGTGATAGTTTAGTCTATCTACTCCAATTGGGGAAAATAAATAAATAAATAAATAAATAAATAAAAGAGTGAAAAGAATGGAGAAGAGAAAGCCGGAAACCACATCCTAAGCAGGGAACAAGGGATGAGCCTCTTCACCTGTTCCATCTATTGTATAATAATAGTGTTTATACAGAACCCCATGAAAGCAATGTGGCTGGAATTCAAGTTGGTATCTTCCTGTCTGAAAAAAACCTTTAGCACATTGTTTCCATTGTTAAATAAAGGGAGATTAATACTGGGTGCCAGATGTTATATATATATATATATATATATATATATATATATATATATATATATATATATGTGCGTGTGTGCTTCTCTCACAGCAAGATGTTTCTGGTTATCAGATTTATGAAGGATGATTATGTTATCAACCAGAATTTTTCTCATGAGTTCTTCTACACTGTGGATGGCTACAGTTTTCATTATGCGTTCATGTAGATTGTGGTTAGCTAATGCCCAGTATTGATTTTTATCAATCATGATCTCTGAAGAGAGATTCCATCTAATTTGCCAAAGAACATGTTTCCTTGGTATTGTGATGCGTATGTGTGAGTGCATGATGTTGTCAAAGGCAAGTTATGTAAACCATCTGAAAGGTCATCATACCAACTACAAGGAAGTCAACCTGTCAACAATATCCGTGTTTGCAACAAAGTTTGCAGATCATCATCTGGACTGAGAAGGCACGTGATAGTACACCGGGGAGTTATACAACATGCAGATCAATCAACGCAATCAAGGATACAAATTTCATCTATCATAGATGCATGTTATCTATGAAATCGAATGCTAGTCTCAAGGGCCATTTTAGGGTCCATGAACACCGAAATGAGATGGAAGCAATTAAAAGTATTGCGAAGTGTGGCGAGGTTGCTCTCATCTTGAATAAAAAGTAGTAATAACCATATGTAATAATTTATGATATTATAATCAATGATTGAATAGAAAAACTAAGTCGTATAATATGCTTTGTATAGACTTAATTGGAGTAGATACACTAAACTATCGCCCGGTTCACACTCCACCCACATCTATTGAAAAGGTGAAGAGGCTCATCTCTTGTTCCCTGTTTAGGATATGGTTTTCTCTTTTCCAATCTTGTCACTCTGACGGAGACCCCTGCACATCAGTGGTGTTACTGCTTTGCTTGGGGTGATATGATTAAAAAAAAAAAATTACTCAAAACATCTTCAGACTAATAATGGTATTATTAACAGAGTCTAAGAGTATTTATCTAATATTTCTGAGATGAGGTAGTATTTACATTATTCAGACTTGTCCGTAGTGTGTATTGTCCTAAGCACTTTAGCCATTTTCAAACAGTTTGTTGTTAATTTCTTTTCATGGTTGTCTTTTAAAAAGTATCTATTGTATAATAGTAGTGTTTATACAGAACCCCACGAAAGGAATGGTTTTGAGGAGTATGTCACCTTAAATGCGGTTAAAATATAAAAATACCTTTTTATGGTAGAATTACCAACAATACATTTTATGATCTACAAAATTTGAAAAATAATCATTTAGATGCAGTTAGGACACATCATCAGTGATGTTACCCCGGTTCATTGACGGTTTCGGTCCTTTAAAAACATACCTTCTCCCCAGGTTGACTCAGCCAAGGTTGATCAGGCCCCGGCCTGTGTCCTAATCTCTGCCTGCTATGCTGTTAGAATGCAAGATGTTTTGTTTTTGGTTGCACAGGAGAAGAGGAAAGATTTCTTTAACAAAGTCATTCACAAAAAAAAAAAAATAAAAAAAAATAAAACCTGAATGTCCAGTGATGATGATGTGTATATAAATGGTTCAAATAAATATTGGATGGGTAGTCAAAGTAAAAAGATTAAAAAAAATTGTCTGATATATATATATATATATATATATATATATAATAATAATAATAATATTTATTAATAAATTATAACATTGATATGTTATAATATCACTACAAAAGTAGCTATTTTGTTTCGACACTTTTTGTGTCTTTTCAAGTGATGTTGTTATTTCGAAACATATATATATAAAAGTGTTTAGATATACTGAAATAAATTAATATGATGTGGAAGATACCATTACATAGGGATCAGAAGATGAGGGGATATGCCTATTAATGACATCAAAAATCATACCGAATACGGTGGTCGTCCGAGCTAAAAAGAATAGTCAGTCAGTTAAGTGCCATACGTGATACACGCTTGGGCGATCATGTCTCTCGCGAGACATGACTGACTGGGCAGAAGATTATCCTGCAGTAGGTTGCCATTGCTTTCTGCGGTAGACTGGTTGCCGACCAAGGCTATAGAACCCAATCTGTCCTGTTATTTAACCCATAACTGGAAGGAATAGATGGATTAATACCTTTCCCAAGGGTATTTGCATGTAAGTGAATGCAATGAATTCAGCTGGAATTCGAACTCGGCTCCCCGATTTCTCGTTCCGAGCCGATATCCAATGCACCACAATGCACATTAGATATTGGAAGGAAGGATATGTAAATAACTAGAGAAAAAAAAAAGTGAATGATATTAGTGAAATATTTAGGATTAAAAAAAAAAAACTTAGAGAATTGAATATATATCTAAAAAAAAAAGTTTTATTCTGAAATTATGTATAAAATATTTGTAGGTAAAAGCATAGAAGTATATACAAAATATTTAGATTTCAACATTAGATAACCCGTAGAAGTTGATATGCTGCTAAACAATCAAGCAAACAAATAATCCTTCTATGGAAGAAATTGCAACAGAAATTGTCCAAAGTTCATTTTAGAAGAAGTGTGGGTCAAGTCTTCAACTTTGTCATTATCAGGATTAGTCAGTCAGTTAAGAGCCATATGTGTTGAACGCTTGGGCAGTCATGTCTCAAAAGAAACATAACTAAACAGAAGATTTTCCTGCAGTAGATTGCCATTACATTCAGCAGTAGACTGATTGTCAACCGAGGTGACAGAACCCAATCTGCCCTGTTATTTAACCCATAGCTATAGGGAAAAGAGATGGCGTCATACCTTTTCCAAGAATATTTGTGCATAAGTGAATGCAATGATTTTAACTGGAATTGAAACTCGGCTCTTCGGTTTCATGTCAATATCCACTGCACATCCATCATCAGGCTTAGTAGAGATAAATGCTGAATTTTGTAGAATTGGCAAGTGTAGTGATATCGACAAAGAGTATTGCAAGAAGTGACGTCTGTGTGTTTATTTTATTTTTTTTTATATATATTTGCAGATGTAAGTTCTTGAATTATCTAAACTTATTTATAAATAGAACTTGGTGTGTGTGTCCATTACCTATAGACTCTGAAACGGCTGAACTGATTTTCTTGAAAATTTACACAGTTGTACTATAAGTGTCTGCGAGTGATCTTAGCTAGTTTTTGTGTCGAGGTACACCCAATAAATATCGAAAATCAATAATCAAAAATATCAGGTTATAGAAGGAGTGGTCCGATTTTAATCAAATTTCATACACTCATAGACAAAGACATAAGAAATGATATTCAGAAGTTTCAAGGTTGCAGGTTTTACAATAGTGCAGAAAATCGATTATAAGACATTTGTGTGTGTGCCTGTTTGTCTGTGTCCTTTATACAAATTAACAATTTTTATCCGATTCTTACCAAACTTCACACAAATATTCTTTAGGCTGAGCCTGAGCTCCAGGACCATGGATTAGTTTTAAAGCTTTCATTACACTCGAGCAATGCCGGGCTATACTGCTAGTCAATATATAACACAGTAATTATTGCAGTAGGATGTGCCTTGTAGTGCAGTGATATCTGCTCGAAATGATAAATTGGGGAGTTTGAATTCCAGTTGAAATAGCTGCATTCACTTACGCACAAATACCCTCGAGAAAAGTATTAATCCACTCTCTTCCCTCCAGTTATGGGTTAAATAACAGGACAGATTGTGTTCTTTAGCCTTGGCTGGCAACCAGTCTACCACAGAAAGTAATGGCAACCTACTGCGGGATAATCTTTTGCCCACAGTCAGTCATGTCTCTTTCGAGACATGATTTCCCAAAGCGTGTATCATCTGCTATGCGAGCTCATTCCAATTGAGGCCATGTTCGGATATTGTTTAGCACTCAAGTTGCACAGATACAAATAAGAAAAAAAGAAAAACAGTTTGAATCTAGTCAGAACTGAGTTCCACTTATGCATGTATTTCAATAAAATATAAAAATGAACCTGTAACATTATTGGTCCTGACCTGTCATCTAGGCTTCAGCCACTTCTCACCACTGTAACATAGCTTCCCTGTGCTTTTCTATAAATACTTTCATAGTAATTGTTCTGGTAAACATCCCTCTGCAGGACATAAACTTTATGAATTTGAGTGCAGTACTAGATTGGCAGTAAGGGCTCATCATTTTACAGTGGAAATGAGCAGATGTAAATGAGCTTTCTGCTACAGGTTCTTGTTTTGCGCTTAATTGTAGAATTAACTTCTGATTTCTGAATTTGATCTCTAAAAATTTAAATGCAATATCAATCATGATTTTCCATGTTTTTTATTCCTGTTCTTTTATTGTCCTCTCTCCTTAATAATTCATTTACATCTTGGTATTGTTTAGAAAGCTTGAAATAATCTATGGTGATCTCTACACACCAAAAGGAATGTGATATGTATGTATTTTTTTTTTCATATTCAACCCCAAGCAAGGCATTTTACTGCCACTGTTTTGCAGGGGGTTACATAGGAGGAAAGTTATGAGAAAGAGTGACAGGTGATAGGGGGTGTCAGGAAGTGGGTAAGAGATGGATGAGAATACTGATGAGAGTGGAGTGGACGGAGAAAGGAGCATGAAAGAGAGGATGCAGGTTAGTGAGAAAGGAGATGACTACTGACATTACATTTAAATTTATGAAGATTGTAGCTGTCGGGGAAGCAAGTAAACAGAAAGGAATTCCACAGGCGGGAAGTGCGAAAAAAGAAACTGCTGGAGTAGAATTTGTGTTTACATTTTATTGGTTTTACAGTAAAAGGGTGGGACCTAGTTGCTAATCTTGTGGCTTGAGTAAATTCATATATAGGGGGCAGCAGAGAGCCAAGTTCATCAGAGCAGAAGCCGTGAAAGTATTTGTAGAAGAGATACAGGGAAGCCACATTGCGCCGGTGAGAAAGGGACTGTATCTGAGCTGCCAAGTCGAGATCAATCACATTACAGATTCTCCATCACATTATCATATGCACCTCAAGGTACCATCTCATTGTGGTGAATGAAATTTTGTTTAATGTGGGCTGTTTATTTTGTACTAGAATACCATCTCAGATTTTGAATCTTTACTCGCATTGGGTATTGTAGAGTATTTTGGTTTTTGTCTGCTAATATTTGTTTTATGTTGATAGTTTGAGATGTGGTGGTCGACATATGCACAGTTTCAACAGGTAACTTGATCAGTCTGCGGGAGAAAGTGTAGTGCTTGAGGTAAGAATTTTATATTGGCTGAATACCTGCGGTGTGTCTGTGTGAATATAAAGATGGTACCAAAAGAAATTGGAAGAATAAGAAAAAATACCCCAAAAAATAAAATAAAAATAAACAAACAAAAACATTAATTTAAAAAGGTGGAAGGGGGTCGACAATTGTTCAAAGAGGCTGTATCATCAAAAATGAGGAAAGACTGATAGTAGGATGGAATGGGGTAGGTAACTAGCATGTTAAAAGCTGATTTTTACAAAAGAACTCTATATCTCAAACAATGTTTTATTGTTTTTCTCCTTTATTAGGAGTTTTTAAACTTGCAAACTGTAGCACTGAAAATGAAGAGGAAAGAGCAGAGAGCAAAGAGAGAGAAGTGAGAAAGAGTTGTGAGAGAGAAGTGCAAGAGAGAGAGAGAGACAAGTGAGAAAAAGAGAAGTGTGAAAGAGAGTAGTGAGAGAGAAAGAGAGTAGTGAGAGAGAAAGAGAGTAGTGAGAGAGAAAGAGTAGTGAGAGAGAAAGAGAGTTGTGAGAGAGAAAGAGAGTAGTGAGAGAGAAAGAGAGTAGTGAGAGAGAGAGTGGGGGGTGAGAGAGAGAGAGTGGGGTGAGTGAAAGAGAGTAGTGAGAAACAAAGAGCAGGGTGAGAGAATGTGAAAGTTAAATGAAAGAAAGGGTAAAGAGAGAGAAAGCTATGACAGATGTGAGCAGGCCATGTTAGAGAGAGAAAGTTATGGCAGTCACTGGGAAGCATCGTGATCTGATCACCTGCTGTTTGTGTTGACCACAGCTTATAAGCAACATAATATTCCGTATTGTAATTGCGTATGAACTGCCCTCTTAATATCCTCTAATAACGATAATATCCTTAGTTTAACACCTTCCCCAACGTACACATAAACAGATGTCCAGATGCTTGTGCAGTGGCAGTGTTGAGGTAATACAGGACCCCCCTTCCCTTCTAATGATTCCTTCAATCACACACACACACACACAAATAATGGCTTGTATTGGAAAAATTTATGAGAAAATAAGCACCACAAAAAGAAAATGAAAACAAAATAATAAAATGTACCCAAAATAATAACACGCAAGGCTGACAAAATAAAAAAATCACTAAAACATAGGGAAAAAAAAAGAAAAATTCTTAATAGAAATCAATCCAATAATAACAACAACAACAGAAAAAGTAATAGCATCACCAATAAAAAAATAATCTGAAAAATATCTGGAAAAAAAAAAAAAAGTTTTACATTTTATTGTTTTAGTTTTTTTTGTTCAGACTGTTGTCCTCATCGTTATTGCCATATTCACGACATTTCGGCTATTGTACGCTCTGGCCTTTTTCAGGTGATTGGAATTTTGAACTGAGCCTTTTATGATATTTACATTACTCGAGCTATTGTCCTCATCTTTATTGCCATGTTTATGACCTTTCCACTGTTGTAGGCTCCAGCCTTTCTTTAAATGCTAAGAATTTTGAACCGAACCCTTTATTCCGATCACTAAGGTCTACCATTCTCATTTCTTGTGTAATGCCACTTCAACAGCCAAAACACTGTAAACATGGCAATAAAAATGAGGACAACAGTCCAAATAATGTAAATACTACCTCAACTCAGAAGTAAGACAAATACTGAAACCTATATTTCAATCACAGAGGTAGATTGTTCTCATTCTATAGGTCATGCCATTTCCAGACATGTCTTATCTCTATTTAACTAAACTCTCTAAATTTTTGTTCATAAGTAGGGAGATAACTAAAACAGCTGGAAGTGGCATGACTCATGGAATGAGAACAATTTACCCCGGTGATCAAAATAAACATGTTCAGTTCAAAATTCTAATCACCTGAAGAAAGTAAAAGCCTAGAACAGCTGAAATGTTATGAATATGGCAACAAGTCAAAGAAAAATAATTACACCTCATCTCAGAAATATGGACAAATATTGTGTTTGTCTTTTGTTTGATTTCCAATTCACTGCAAGAATACGAGTCAATGAATAAACTGAGAAAGATAATACCTTTATTTCTTTTTTTAACTTGTCTTCTCTCACTCATGCGCACTATACAGGGTGCCACAGAAATACCACCAACATTAGTACCAATGGCAGAGGGGTCTTCATCAAGCTAATATCTTACTATTATATGGGAGGAATTCCAGAGGTACTTTTGCCACATCCCTGCATAATGAAGGCAGCAATTTTCTCATTTATTCAATTGAGTTAACATGGACAGTCACGAGTCTATCATGCCAACAATCAAAGTTCTGCATCAAGGTTGGAAGATCATAAGGGAGACACAGAACCCAGGATCATCATAACTTCAACAGCAAATCTAACCATCATCTCTTGCTATTCACAAATAAACTCTACAGACAAAGAAAAGGTGAATCATTTCTATCAATGACTATTCTCTTGTCAGACTAATCTCAAACTAAAAATTTTTGATGATTAGTGGGGATATGATGGCACAGGTTGATGTAATTTTTCATTTATCTGATTATGGTTAATTTCAACACTTTTACTTCAGAGTATCTAAACTTATTTATAAATGAAACTTTGTATGTGTGTGTGTGTGTGTGTGTATCAGTTACCTATAGACTCCGAAACGGCTGAACCGATTTTCTTGAAAATTTACACAGTTGTACTATAAGCGTCTGCGAGTGTCCTTAGCTAGGTTTTGTGTCGAGGTACCCCCGATAAATATCGAAAATCGATAATCGAAAAAAATCGGTTTATAGAAGGAGTGGTCCGATTTTAATCAAATTTGATACACTCATAGACAAAGACATAAGAAATGATATTCAGAAGTTTCAAGGTTGCAGTTCTTAAAATAGTGCAAAAAATTTGATATCGATACCAGGAAATCAAAATTTGACTTACATCCATTCGTTTTTCTTTCAGTCTATGGTTTCGCTTTAACTGGAAACAACTATTGCTTTTTAGTCTTTCGTGCCAACGTCTAAAGAGTCTGAGCTCCAGGACCACGGATTAATTTTAAAGCTTTCATTACACCGAAGCAATGGCGGGCTATACTGCTAGTTATATATATAATCATTCCCCACCAAGAAAGGCAGTACTGCTACTGGTGCACAGGGGGTTACATAAGAGGAGAGTGATGAGGAACAAGTTATGGGGGGTGTCAGGGAATGGGTAAAAGAAGGATTGTGTTAAGAATAAAATAATCATTTATATATTTTC
Source organism: Ascarosepion bandense (assembly GCA_037127315.1). Classification (NCBI taxonomy): domain Eukaryota; kingdom Metazoa; phylum Mollusca; class Cephalopoda; order Sepiida; family Sepiidae; genus Ascarosepion; species Ascarosepion bandense. The sequence goes on from JBBBDQ010002285.1 coordinate 1,657,985, forward strand.
CAACCGTCCGCAGGAGACAATGTAAAAACTTTCATATATTGTTGAAATATATTCTGGATTTATAATTGTTTAATTGTCCATTGACTTTTCCACTCAGTATTTTATTTTTATATATAGAGTTAGGGAAGATTAGCTGGTTATGACAGGTCAAAACCTTGGTAGTGTAACCAGCTGATCTTCCCTATCCAAATATCTAAAAAGCTCTATTTGGAATCTTCATCTTCCTTCAAACATGTATTAAGCACTTTTTAATACAACTGTTTACTGGCCTAATTTAATTTAGAGCCAGCCCATAATATGTTTTTATTTTATATATATATATATATATATATATATATATATATATGGTGAAGAGGGTAGAAAAAATAAGAAAGCAAAAAGAGAAATAGAAAATCCTACCCTCTTTACCTCATACAAAATAATTTTTCAAAAAATAAAAGGAAGTTAGTTTTCTTAAATTTTCTTTTCAAAAATAATGTTTATCATCATCATTATTAACTACCTAATGAGACATTCTTTTTGCAATGTTGAAACAAAATGTACAATTTTGTAATAGATTGTAGTTTGTACATGTTCTAAAGTATAATTTATAATAAATATTCATTGCTCTATTTCTTTATGGACACGGTTTTAAATGAATGTTTTGAACATTGCAAATATTTTTTTGTTCCTTATTCATTTGGATATATATATATATGTATTCACTACTGGCCATAGTTATTAGGCCACCCAAGTGTGTTAAAAGAAAATGATGTATTTCATATTATTTTTTTAGTATTTATTGCCAAGTGAATAATTGCAAACGAAAATAGAATGGTTCTGTTGTCAATATTGCGCAATAACATGTGCATCAAATGAATTTATAAATACTTAATAATTACCTATATTGCAGTTTCATCAATGAAAGAATGAAGAAAATTTAGGGTGATTCGGATGAGTTCATCTTTGCTTCCGTGCCTTGTAAAATTTTGCAAAGTAATAATAACAAAAGAACTATTCTATTTTCATTTGGCAATAAATACTAAAAATAGTATGAAATACATCATTTCCTTTAAAAAACTGGGGTGTCCCAATAATTATGGCTGGTAGTGTATATATATAATATTCATGTCGCTGAATAGAGAGAGTATATGTGTGTGTGCTACTGAAAAATTTTGCAAAAAAAGTTAATCTGTTCCCAACATTTCAATGGCATCTGGCCTTCAAATTTTGGATTAAGTAATACTAGCAAAATCATCAAAATTCTTGAGACCATGTTTTGTCTGAAGATGTTAAATACTTTATATCATAAAACATTAATAACAGAAATTTTTGTTCAGGGTCCTCTTTTTTCTTTTAATTACTCATGCAATAAACTGAGGAGTGGCTCAATTTGTGGAGGTCAATGACAGTAATCATTATTCTTAAGGACCTGACATCTTGTCAATTTGACTTGACATCAACTATCACAGTCCAATGTCATTTGTCTAATCACCATTTTTAAGCTCATCTTCTAATCTACTATTTTATAAACATGTTTATTCTAAACAAAAACAACTTTATTCCATGATTTGACAAAATGAATCAATTCTTAAAGAAATTGATCTTCTTATTAAAAGAAAAAAGAAATGCGAAGACAAGAAAGGAAGTGACAAGTGTTAAACAAGTTTGAATGGCTAAACAAAGATGGAATCACAAAGTGACAAGATTTTTATATGAGTGTGTGTGTGTGTGGGGGGGGGGGAATTAAAATCCATCAAAGAGAACAAAAACAAAGAGTGGCAATGAACAGAGAATGGGAAAATAGAAAAGAAAGAAAAAGTGGTAAATAAGAGAATAAGAGAGAGAAAATCAAAAGTGGAGACAGCAAAAGAAAAGAGAGAGACAAAATCAAAAATAGAGAGAGCTTAGGATAAAGAAAGCAAGAAACAAAATTGAAAGTGGAAAGAGCTTATGAGTGAGAAAGAGAGAGAGAGAGAGAAACCAAAGTAAAAGAGTTAGAGAAAAAATATGAAGTGCGAGAGAGAGAGAGAGAGAGAATGAATTAGAATTGTAAAGAGCTGGAGTGAGAGATAGATCAACAAACGAGAGAGGGAGAAAACGAAGAAAAGGAGAAGGCCAAACAATAGAGAGAGAGAGAGAGCGCCGAAAGCCGAAACGAGAGAGAGAGAGATTGCCGAAAGCCAAACGAGAGAGAGAGAGATTGCCGAAAGCCAAACGAGAGAGAGAGAGATTGCCGAAAGCCAAACGAGAGAGAGAGAGATTGCCAAAAGACAAACGAGAGAGAGAGAGATTGCCAAAAGACAAACGAGAGAGAGAGAGATTGCCAAAAGACAAACGAGAGAGAGAGATTGTCAAAAGCCAAACGAGAGAGAGAGAGATTGTCGAAAGCCAAACGAGAGAGAGAGAGAGTGTGGAAAGCCCAACAAGAGAGAGAGTGTGTGGAAAGCCCAACAAGAGAAGAGAGAGTGTGTGGAAAGCCCAACGAGAGAGAGAGTGTGTGGAAAGCCAAACGAGAGAGAGAGTGTGTGGAAAGCCAAACGAGAGAGAAAGTGTGTGGAAAGCCAAACGAGAGAGAGAGTGTGTGGAAAGCCAAACGAGAGGGAGAGTGTGTGGAAAGCCAAACGAGAGGGAGAGTGTGTGGAAAGCCAAATGAGAGGGAGAGAGGGTGTGTGGAAAGCCAAACGAGAGAGAGAGAGAGCGTGTGGAAAGCCATACGAGAGAGAGACCGTGTGGAAAGCCAAACGAGAGAGAGACCGTGTGGAAAGCCATACGAGAGAGAGACCGTGTGGAAAGCCAAACGAGAGAGAGACCGTGTGGAAAGCCAAACGAGAGAGAGACCGTGTGGAAAGCCAAACGAGAGAGAGACCGTGTGGAAAGCCAAACGAGAGAGAGACCGTGTGGAAAGCCAAACGAGAGAGAGAGCATGCCGAAAGCCAAACAAGAGAGAGAGAGTGTGGAAAGCCAAACAAAAGAGAAAGTGCTGTAAGCCAAATGAGAGAGAGAGAGAGAGAGAGTGTGTGACGTGGGGGAAGAAAGGCAGACAAGAAAATGACAGAGCCTAAGGAGAAAATAATCTAACCAAGAGTGACAAAAGTCGAATGTGAGAAAGAGACATACAGAAATAAAAGTGAAAAGAGAAAGTGACAGGTCTAAAAGTGAAAAAAAAAAGAGTAAGTCAGACTGAACTAAGCATAGAAAATGAGAATGAGAGAGATGGAATTGAAATTGAATAGAAGGAAAGAGAAGAGGCACCAATTGAAAATTGAAAAAAACTAACAGACAGAATTATCAGAAGAAAAGAGAGAGAATTACAAATTTTGGTGTATATTGGAAAAGAGAGGATGCACCGTAAGTGGAAAATGAAGAAGCAAGAGAAAAGAAAGTGTGAGTGAACTCCGTCTAAAAGTGAAAATGAAAAAGGGACAAATAAACAACAATTCTGAGTGTGAGTTAAAGTGAAAAAATAAATATGAAAATGAAGATTGGAGGAGAAATGCTTGTATTGTTTGGCCAGAATCTCAAGAAATAATTTGTTCATAGCACAAAGAAAAAGCAGGAAGTTTGAGGATTTATGCCTGTGGATTGTCAGCTCGATTGAGAATATCAACTCATATCACGTCTATCAACTTTTTCCCTGACAACACCTCCCCAAGCTGCAAAACTTGTTGTCTAATAAGGAACCAAAACCTCTTCAGGCTATTGCAATCAGAAGATCACATATTTGTCCTTACTTTTCTTGACAATTCTTGCTTCCCCCAACCACCCCTAAAATATGCAATCAAGAAAATTACTTGCCAGGTGTTGAGTCTAAAAGAAGTGAAGACATTTGTAAGAATTCTGGAAGCAAGCAAGGTCCAGAGAGAAGCCAAAGTTTTGCTTTAGCAGAAACGTCTTTTGTTACAAATCAGATTCCTGTTTTGGTTCTGACACGAACACCGATGGGCTTGCTTTCCATAGGTGAAAACATTATATCCAATGATTAATCAATGATAAGGTGTAGGACATGCTTTTGGTGGGGGGAAGAGTGGGATAGAGAGAGGACCTGGAAGAATAATATCCTAATACTTTCTAAAACCCTATTTTAGATCCTGCTACCGCTTGACAACACATCTGACCCCAAAAACAAGGACAACATTGAATTTGTCAGATTCTTATATGGTCCCTCTTAACCAAATAAAAATAATCAGGAACGTATACCAGTAAAAAAAAAAAAAAAAAAATTTCACCACAATCAAATTGAAAAGGCCACTGGTATACAGGGGGTTACTCCCTGCAATTGTTTTTTTTTTTTAAATTCAAATTGTTATCTACATGTAACCTTAGAATGTTAATATTTCTAATCTTGTTATTAAAAAAGCAGGAAATTAACTTCATAAGATTTAATTCCCATGAACATCGAGTGAACTTAAATTCAAATCTGTTAAACTGTGAGTTTGAAATATGCACCTGATGATTACTTAATGCCTGAAACTCTGAGTCGTGCCATAGATGTAAACTAATATGCATATTTATTAATATATATATATATATATATATATATATATATATATATATGTGCACAATCTTCCAACATGCATATCACAAATACTTAGTCAGCAGATATGAATCTATATACACTACCGGCCATAATCATTAGGACACCCCAGTTTTTGAAAAAAATGTATTTCGTACTATTTTTAGTATTTATTTCCAAGTGGATAATTCTAAATGAAAATAGAATTGTTCTTTTTTAATACTGCACATTAACATGAGCATCAAATGATGAATTGTTCCGGTGTCCAGTTTTTGTGCTCTCTTCCCTATGCTAGTCTCTTCTTCATATTGGTTGGCCAAAGTAAAGGCTTCCTGGCTGCCTTGTAAAATTTACTCCCTGCAATTGTTTTTTTTTTTTTAAATTCAAATTTTTATCTACATGTAACCTTAGAATATTCATATTTTGAATCTTGTTATTAAAAAAGCAGTAACTTAACTTTATAAGATTTAATTCCCATGAACATCGAGTGAACTTAAATTCGAATCTATTAAATTGTCAGTTTGAAATATGCACCTGATGATTACTTAATACATGAAACTCTGAGTTGTGCCATAGACGTAAGATAGTATACGAAATGTGTATTCAAATGAAATAAATATTATGAGACAGAGGTTGTAATATATTTTTCTAAATGAAATCTACAAAATGGAGATAATTAAACCTGAAAAATTTGAAGATGAGTCAAAAAGAAAGATCCTACCTCTGTCCCATAATAGTTGATATATGAAATGTGTTTTCATATGGAACAATTATAATCGGACAATGGTAAGACCTGTTGTGTCTCAGATAATAGTTAGTATATGAAATGTGTTTTCATATGGAACAGCTATTATCGGACAAGGGTAAGACCTGTTGCATTTCAGATAAATGCATACGACGATATTTACATTCCGAGACAAATGCGTCCCTGGATAATTGCATACCTCAGATAACTTTTTTAAGCTTTTAAAAGGAATTATTGTAAATTTTGTAAAAATTATAGGCAGCAATCACAAATTTTTAAAAAAGGAATAAATTAAAAAAAAAATTCACAAGTTTATTATTGTTAAATGCAATGACAGATTCACAAGATTTTTTAAAAAATGCAGTGGAACCTGTCATATGCAACTACCCTTACCGCCATCAAAACTGGTCGCATATGACAGGTGGTCGCTCACTAAAGACTCATAGTCATGACCTATTTATGCCAGGAACGTATATTCCACTCACCAGAATGTAAATGCGGACATAAGAAAATGGCCTAACTTTAAAGAATATTCAGCATAATTCATTTAAAAATGTTAAAAAACGTTTTTACAGTGGTCAACAGACCAAAATATTTATTCACAAAAAATATCTATTCAGTGGACTTAAAAAAAATGTATATGGCTTCAGTTTTTTTCTTAGAAATGAGTGATAGCAAAAGAAAATCTGCAATACATGGAAAAAAAAAACAAAACATACAAAAAACTGACTGATTGTGGGTGGGTGTAGAGAAACAGAGAGATAGAGATAGATATACCTAGATAGAAATAGAGTAGATAGATACACAAAAGAATAAAGGAACTAAAGAAATAGACATTTGAGAAAGGAACATAATTGTGATTTTCTCAATCCCTGAATTTATCCAAGTCAGTTCAGAGACTGCTATAAATCCCTTGAACACTTCAAATGCAATACATGTTATACAAAACAACTCTTGTTTGACCATAAGGTGAACTCAGGCAATGTACATTTCAACAAGAAATAACAGTTTGATACAACACTACAATAACAAAACAATGAGGAAGTCTTCCTGGCTGAGATCAAATCAAAAGGAAAGATTATTCAATTAGTTTCTCCTAATTTAGAAGTTTGCAGTGTAGACCAAAATGCAATTTTTGTTTTTTAAAGCAGTCGCTTGATCAATGATTTTCACTCAATGTTAGCCGCTGGTCATGTTCTGGAAGTGGTCACTCACTAAGTGTCAATTAACATTAGCAAATCGTCCATGCATAGAAGAATGTTCATTAACAACAGGTGGTCGCTGACGAAGAGGGTCACATACAACAGGTTCCACTGTATTTCAAAAACTGAAAATTATTGTAGTTTCACAAATTCATCTAAAGTTATGAATGTTGAGAACTATCCCTTTTAAGAAATTTGGCAGACCTGAAAGAGACTACCACCACCTTTAAATTTGTTGTTTTTCATATTTTTTTTTCAATCTCATTGATTACACCCTAAACTATCTGAGTAACAAAAAAAAAAATTTGGAAAAATTTCAATATTTAAACAGTTTTAGTGGGGCTCAGTTTTTCATGTAACGTTATAGTAAATCGATCCTCTATTTTGGAGCCACTCACTGGTTGATTATCAATTTTTTTTTTTTTTTTCAGTGCAATCATATCAATTAAACCCTAAACTTGTGAAATTTTTGAATGAAGCCATACTTGGAGTTTCCAAGGAAGATGACATCGGAAGAACTAAAGAAAACTTGAAAAAGACAAAAACAAGTGTAACAACTTGTCCCAACAAAACAAAAACAAAGCGACCCCAACACAAGTGGTTCCAAAATGGAGGATCGATTTACTATAACATTGTATGAGAAACTGAGCCCCACCTCCTAAAATTGTTTAAATATTGAAATTTTCTCAAATTGTTTTTAATAATCGGAAACTTTATATAATAACCAATTAGACTGCACTAAAAAAAAGTAAAAAAAAAAAAAAATGAGAAACAACAAATAGTGGTGGTTGTCTCCTTCAAGTCCGCCAGAAATTTTTCTTGTTTCTAATAGCACCACGATTTTCTTATTTGAGGCTTTATGCAGAGTTCTGTTAACTTTCTTTTTGCTTTTTATGAATAATTTAAAGTTTACAATTAGCAACTCTTAAGATAATATGGCAACTTCAAAAAATTACCAGAGTTACACAACAGTCTGTTCATCGTTATTTCCCTCATATAAAGCAATGATGTATTCTTAACTAACCAACTTACATGTCTTTTTTTCTGTTCTTCTCAAAGATAAAAGCCAAATCCAAAAACTCAAATTATTTCAAAATCAACACTAATGAAAATATATCCGGATCCATCATTAACTTGTATTATTATGTCTAGCTACCATGTCATGCTTCTCTCTATAAAATCTGGTCACTTTAAATCATAGTCAATATAAAAATTAAGACTACAAGATCAGACAAGTAACTTCAACTATGTAGCCGATCATGGCTCTCCACAATTACCTATCTTTCATAGCTCTAAGTAATGCTTATTTCGGCGGAGTTGTACAACCAGCACCCCTGCTGTAATTTTTTTGCTTTTCATTTTTTTTTTTTTTAATTTTTTCATTACATTCAATTAGACCTTAAACTTTCAGATTAGCAAAAAACATTTTGAAAAAATTCAATATTTTAAGATTTTTAGGTAGTACCCAGTTACTCATACTATGTTCTAGTAAATTGATTCCCCAAAATGGTCTTTTTCATAAATTTCCATCATTGTCTTTTTTTCGACCCCAAAACGATTGTTTCCAATGTGGGGGTTCGATTTACTATGAGAAACTGAGCACCTCCTAAATTGAATTTTTTCCAAATTTTTTTTTTGCTAATCTGAAAGTTTAGGGTCTAATTGATAAGAATGAATTTAAAAAAAAAAAAAAAAAAAATATAATGAAAATCAAAAAATTACGGGGGGGGATTGGTCGTACAGGTCTGCCCTTATTTCCTTACTTCTACTTCTACTGCACTCAATTTCTTAGGTTTCAAAATATTAAGCTGACAGATGAACTACCTCTTTTGTTCTACCACTTCTAACTTTCACTGTCCTGGGTATGACAATAAACTACATCTGGCAGTAAGGCCTCTAATCTGGAGGTTTTGTGGAGCACTGAACTACCTCTTAATTGCTGTCACTCCAAGGTCCATCCTGACCTGGAGTAGTAGCACCTGTTAGTGTCCCAGCTATGGGTAAATAGTTACCACCCCACATACATTTTTATCGTAAAAAACCAGCAATACAATTTCATAGTTTAAAAAAATTACCAGCAATACATTTTTTTTGTAAAAGAAATTAGTAATGCTCCCAAGAAAATTAAATTTTGAAAATAAATGACCTATAACAAGTTGATATGCCACTAAACAAACAAATCTAACCTTCAGAGCTAAAACTGGACATATACAATATACATCATACTGAACCATCCTAGTTGCCTTTATATTCTATTGGTGTGATATAAGTTACTTACTTGAAGTAGTAGCACCTGTTAAGGACCCAGCTTTAAGCGAATAGTGAACACGTTGTATGCTCCGGCCTTCTTCAGGTACTAGGAATTTTGAACCAAACTCTTTATTACAATCACTGGGGTATATCATTCACATTCCTTGCATAGTACTAATGCCACAATTGGAAGTCATGAGTTATCTCCCTCTGACCCAGCAAGTTACTTGTTCACTACTGCTGTAGCCTGGTATTGAACTCACAACTCTTTTGGAACTAACTAACCAGTGACTACATCCACTGGGCTATATGCCCTTAATGTAAATACCATAAATACTACCTCATTTCAAAAATATAAACAAATATACTTTTATAGCAAAATAATAATCAATGCAACACTAAAAAAATTATAAAAATACATTTTATAGTAAAATTACCGAAAACACATTTTATGATCTACAAAATACACTCTTACTCTGAAAGTATAAAACCAGATACAAAATATCTGTAGTAAAAAATGCAAAATTACATACAAAATATTTAGGCTTCGGCATTAAATAACCCATAGAGTTTAATATGCTGCCAATTAAAATTTATCAACCAACCTATGAACCACTACTTTATATAACTGAATCAGAAGCGGATGTTTTTTTTAATCTTTTCACCTCATACAAGGTGGTACCACCACTGATGTGAAGTGGGGCTACATAAGAGAGTTAAATTTTTAGGCAGAATGAAGACAAAGACAAACCAGCTACAGGGGGTGAAAGAGAAAAAGCAAGAGAAGGATGTGAACCCAGGTGGAAAAGCAGCTGTGAAGGTAGAGAGAAAGGAAAAGAACAAGATATACGGGGTGATGTAGAAAGGACTGGAGTTAAGTGGATAAGAGATGGGAATTGACTTTGCATTTAAATTCCTGGAGTTTGGAGCCATCAGGAAAGCAAGGATATGGAAGGGAGTTTCACGAGCAGAAAGCACGAGGAAAAAAGCTGATGGAATAGAATTGTTGCCTGCATTTGGTCAATCTAACTGTAAAAGGGTGGGATCTTGTTGCCAGTCTGGTTGCCTGAGTAAATTCTTGTGGAGGGGGCACCAGTGACCTAAGTTCGTCAGAGCAGAAGCTATGAAAATATTTATAGAAGAGACTGTGGGAAGCCACATCCCATCGATGAGAAAGTGACTGGAGTCGAGCTGCCAGGTCGGGACCAATCACATTACAGATTCTCCTTTGAGCCTGAGGAGAACATTGAGACAAACAGCAGGGGCGCCTGCTGATCACTACCATCTTCACCTGTTCCAAGTCTACAATTAACTATTATCTTCCCACATATACCCATAAATTATACCTCTTATTCTGTAACACTACAATGAGTGGCTCTTAGGTCTGTTACATGTTGAACATGATTTAAAAAAATAAAAAATAAACATTGTTGAGTGATTTATCAATCCTTTGCAGGTTACTTAAAGCCAAAAATTATTTTTAGATTAGAAAAAAAAATTTTTTTTTTTCTTGAGATAACGATTTGCTCATACAAGTCTTCTGCCACCTAGTGGGTCTGTACAACCAGAGAAGACAATCTTAGATATGCTAAGACAAACTTTTTATCCAGTTACCATATCAGCGAGGACTGGGTAATCTTTGCACAGTGGCCTGAGTATGTTTGCTCATGTTCCCAACTTTAAAAACCGACCTTGTGTCACAACTCACTCAAGCAGGGAAGCAGAGTAAATACCATTACTAATTAGCGCATACCTGGGAATTAAGTCGTGGATACATACATTTCCCAAGCATATTTGTGCATAAATGAATGAAACAAACCTAACTGGAATTGGAAATAAGCTCTCTGATTAGCAATTTCAAGCTATTATCCACTACACCATCCAATCACACAGCACTTGGTATTCCCAAATGTTCACCCATCAATCTGTGTGAAGCCGTTCCTTATCTATCTATCTATCTGTGTGAAGCCGTTCCTTATCTATCTATCTATCTATCTGTGTGAAGCCGTTCCTTATCTATCTATCTATCTATCTGTGTGAAGCCGTTCCTTATCTATCTATCTATCTATCTGTGTGAAGTCCGTTCCTTATCTATCTATCTATCTATCTGTGTGAAGCCGTTCCTTATCTATCTATCTATCTATCTGTGTGAAGCCGTTCCTTATCTATCTATCTATCTATCTGTGTGAAGCCGTTCCTTATCTATCTATCTATCTATCTGTGTGAAGCCGTTCCTTATCTATCTATCTATCTATCTGTGTGAAGCCGTTCCTTATCTATCTATCTATCTATCTATCTGTGTGAAGCCGTTCCTTATCTATCTATCTATCTATCTATCTGTGTGAAGCCGTTCCTTATCTATCTATCTATCTATCTGTGTGAAGCCGTTCCTTATCTATCTATCTATCTATCTATCTATCTGTGTGAAGCCGTTCCTTATCTATCTATCTATCTATCTATCTGTGTGAAGCCGTTCCTTATCTATCTATCTATCTATCTGTGTGAAGCCGTTCTTATCTATCTATCTATCTATCTGTGTGAAGCCGTTCCTTATCTATCTATCTATCTATCTGTGTGAAGCCGTTCCTTATCTATCTATCTATCTATCTGTGTGAAGCCGTTCCTTATCTATCTATCTATCTATCTATCTATCTATCTGTGTGAAGCCGTTCCTTATCTATCTATCTATCTATCTGTGTGAAGCCGTTCCTTATCTATCTATCTATCTATCTATGTGAAGCCGTTCCTTATCTATCTATCTATCTATCTGTGTGAAGCCATTCCTATCTATCTATCTATCTATCTGTGTGAAGCCGTTCCTTATCTATCTATCTATCTATCTGTGTGAAGCCGTTCCTTATCTATCTATCTATCTGTGTGAAGCCGTCTATCTATCTATCTATCTATCTGTGTGAAGCCGTCTATCTATCTATCTATCTATCTGTGTGAAGCCGTCTATCTATCTATCTATCTATCTATCTGTGTGAAGCCGTTCTTTATCTATCTATCTATCTATCTATCTGTGTGTCGTCTCCCTTTATCTATCTATCTATCTATCTATCTATCTATCTGTGTGAAGCTGCCTTTATCTATCTATCTATCTATCTATCTATCTGTGTGAAGCCGTTCCTTATCTATCTATCTATCTATCTATCTGTGTGAAGCCGTTCCTTATCTATCTATCTATCTATCTATCTTTAGCCGTTCATTCATCTATCTATCTATCTATCTGTGTACGTCTCTATCTATCTATCTATCTGTGTGAAGCCATCTCTATCTATCTATCTGTGTAGTCGTTCCTTATCTATCTATCTATCTATCTATCTGTGTGTATCGTTCCTTATCTATCTATCTATCTATCTGTAGGGACGTCTATCTATCTATCTATCTATCTATCTGTGTGAAGCTATCTATCTATCTATCTATCTATCTATCTGTGTGTTTATCTCCTATCTATCTATCTATCTATCTATCTGTGTGAAGCCATTCCTTATCTATCTATCTATCTATCTGTGTGAAGCCGTTCCTTATCTATCTATCTATCTATCTGTGTGAAGCCGTTCCTTATCTATCTATCTGTGTGAAGCCGTTCATCTATCTATCTGTGTGAAGCCGTCTCTATCTATCTATCTATCTATCTGTGTGAAGTCAGTTCTTTATCTATCTATCTATCTGTGTGAAGCCGTTCCTTATCTATCTATCTGTGTGAAGCCGTTCATCTATCTATCTATCTATCTGTGTAGGTCGTCTATCTATCTATCTATCTGTGTGAAGCCGTTCCTTATCTATCTATCTATCTGTGTGAAGTCGTTCTTTATCTATCTATCTATCTATCTGTGTGAAGCCGTTCCTTATCTATCTATTCTATCTATCTGTGTGAAGCCGTTCCTTATCTATCTATCTATCTATCTATCTGTGTGTCGTCTATCTATCTATCTATCTGTGTGAAGTCGTCTATCTATCTATCTATCTATCTATCTATCTGTGTGAAGCCGTCTATCTATCTATCTATCTATCTATCTATCTATCTGTGAAGTCGTCTCTTATCTATCTATCTATCTATCTATCTGTGTGAAGCCGTCTCTATCTATCTATCTATCTATCTATCTGTAGGCTGCCTTTATCTATCTATCTATCTATCTATCTATCTGTGTGAAGCCGTTCCTTATCTATCTATCTATCTATCTATCTGTGTGAAGCCGTTCCTTATCTATCTATCTATCTGTAGCCGTTCCTTATCTATCTATCTATCTGTGTGAAGCCGTTCCTTATCTATCTATCTATCTATCTGTGTGAAGCCGTTCATTCATCTATCTATCTATCTGTGTGTCGTTCCTTTATCTATCTATCTATCTGTGTGAAGCCATTCCTTATCTATCTATCTATCTGTGTGAAGCCGTTCCTTATCTATCTATCTATCTGTGTGAAACCGTTCCTTATCTATCTATCTATCTGTGTGAAGCCGTTCCTTATCTATCTATCTATCTGTGTGAAGCCGTTCCTTATCTATCTATCTGTGTGAAGCCGTTCCTTATCTATCTATATCTGTGTGAAGCCGTTCCTTATCTATCTATCTGTGTGAAGCCGTTCCTTATCTATCCGTGTGAAGCCGTTCCTTATCTATCTAAGTGAAGCCGTTCCTTATCTATCTATGTGAAGCCGTTCCTTATCTATCTATTTAGGTACTGACCAGGTTCAATATTGCTTGACTTTGCTGATTGTACAGGACATAATGTTTCAACATGATGTGGCTGTAAGCAAAAAAAAAAAGTGGGTGGGGGGGGGGGGGACCTTGTGAACAACCAGTGATAAAACTTTTCTTGTTTTTTTCTTTGGTGGCATATCAACATCTATGGATTATTTTATACCAAAGCCTAAATATTTTGTATAGAATTTTTTCTTAAATAATTTTTTTTTTTCTTTAGTAATACAAGTTTTACCAATAAAACAATAGCTGGAGAGAAAGAGAGAGAGTGGTAGATACATACCTTTCCCAATGGTATTTGTACAAAAATGAATATAACAACCCAACTGGAAGTGAAACTTGGCCCTGATCAATAATTCCGAGCCATTAAACCATGACACGTCCAGGGTTGCAGCCCTATGGTATTCTCAAGGCAGCTAGGCACTGACCAGGCTCAATGTTGCTTAACTTCTGTGATTGTACAGGAACTAGTGTTTCAAGGTGACATAGCCAAAACAAAAACCAAACAAGAACAACAACATTGTTAACAACCACTGATAAGACTTTTGTCTTTATGTAATATTTTTAGCAGCATATTATCCTCCATGGGTTATTTAACGTCTATTTATTAATATTTAGTCGATTTTTTTTTTTGCGATAGTTTTAATAATACAAGTCTTACTAATTAACCAATAGCTGGGGGGGGGGGGGGATCAAATTCTCGGCTTTCTGGCCAACAGTTCCAAGCCCTTATCTATTATACCACCTGCCCGTCGAAGCTTACATCACCTGATATTCCCAGGCAGTAGTGACCAGTCTTGACATTGCTTAACTTCAACTAGTGATAAGTGTTTTGGCCAAGCCATGTGTTAATAGAAGGTGTTCAGGTAGAAGTAAAATCACTTCTTTCCCGATGTCATATCTGGTCGAGCACCCCTACTATTCATTTTGGGGTTCTTGATAAAATTCAAAAGAGAACCTGCAGCGTAATCAATCCCAGTCTGGCAGATTGACTGCAATCACTTTCTCACCAACAGGATGTGGTTTCCCTCCGTCTTTTCTACAAATATTTTCACGACTTCTGCTCCAACAAGCTGAGCTCCCTGGTGCCCCCTCTACATGAATTTGATTGAGCTACTAGACTGGTAACTAGGTCCCACCCTTTACAATCAGAACTTAAATGTAGTCACCACTTCTATTCTATCAGCTTCTTTTCTCGCGCTTTCTGCCCATGGAACTCTCTTTCATATACTTGCTTCCCTGATACCTACAATTAGTTTTACAAAGTTTAAGTACGACATCAATTGCTATCTCTTATCTCCCATCTTTCTCTTATTCTATCCCAACACTCCCTGTATCTTGTTCTTCCTTTTTCACCCTACTCTCATGTAACCCCCACACCAGTATTCCATCCTTCAACAACCCCTTATAACTTGTTCCTCTTTCTTTTCACTCTCCTCTCATGTAGCCCCCTGCACACCAGTGACAGTAATGCCTTGCTTGGGGCAAAATAATTATGAAAAAAAAAAAAGAAAGAAAGAAAGAATAAGTTATTCATTGGAAATCAAAACAAACAGCCTAAGCTAGAATTCAAATTAGATTCATCGCTTCTCACTGCTCTGCTACTTCCATGAAAAGTGATTGAACAAACTATATTCTTTGGTTTAACCCGGTCTAACTTTCACAGCTAGGTCTCATCATGCCACTTACATTGTAGCAAATCATCCACATTCCCCCCATATTCCATGGGCGAGAAGTAAGTTCCACTCAATCAGCTTCTTCCCACAAATCTGTTCTGTGGAACAAACTTCAAGAAGGATGTTTCACAAATCAATACAATCTTAACCTCTTTAACTCTAGACTTAACCATTATCTTTCCCTCCTAATCATATATGTTACCCCCCACTTTTTTTTTTATTATAATCATTTCATTCCAAGGCAGGACTGCCACTGGTGAACAGGGGATTACAGTAAAAGGAAAAACAAGGTACAGGGGATGTCGAAGAAAGATAAGAGATAAATGGGATTCAAGTAGATAAAAGATGGCAATTAACATTGCATTTAATCTTTTGGAGATTTAAGCTATCACGGAAGCAAGGAAATAGAAGTGAGTTCCACAAATAGGAAGTGCAAGAAAAGAAACTGTCAGAGTAGATGAGGCAGTTATATTTAACTATTTTAACAGTAAAAGGGCTGGATCATAAAGCTAATCTAGTCGCACATGTAAACACATGTGATCAGGGAAACAGGGAAAAAAGTGACCATATAAATCAAGTAGCCCCCAGGCCTTGTATAGAGTGAGCCTTAATGTAAATAAAACAGTTTAATTTTATGATTTCTATTATTCAATGATTCAGAGACAAACACCATCACCCAAAGGCCGACTTGGATGAATGAATCACAAATCTGCTAAGCATGACTCCAATTTCTGACAAGTTTAATTTGACTTTTCAGCAATCCAAACCAGTAATGATACTTATTTCTTTGTCTAATTCATATCACGTGACTAAAATTCTAAGTTTATTAAACTGTTCTTTTAAGTAGATTTTACAACATGAAAACCTCTACAGATATTCCCTGGATTGAGTATGGATTCACACCTTTTGCACATAAGTGAATGTAATGAACTCATCTAGAATTTGAACTCCGCTCTCCAATTCCTCAATCCTAACCATTACTTTACTGTGACTTGTTTTTTTGGGGGGTTTTTGCCTATAAGCCTAAAATAACAAGCAGTAGATGTAGAACTTCCTCTTCTTATCAATCTAGCAATTATTTAAACTAAGACCAAAAGCCTTAACACAAGGTGGACAGTATGAAAAAAAAAACAAATTAAAAAAACGATTTTTAATCTTTATTTTTGCTTGTAGGTTTTTCTTTTCTATTCTTTATTTTGCACTTTCATTTGTTGGACAGAACATAGCAACAGGACGAGGAGCATTGGCTGAAGGTAGCAAGGAAAAATTTCCTAATCTAATTCTCGTAGAAATAAATAAAGAAACCACCTAAACAAATGTTGACTTAAATGATAAAAGTCACAGTGTAAAAATTGAATATACTTCCAAAAACTTCAAACAAACAAAAATGGAAGTATTTGAAATTCTTGTCAATCAAAGAAAAATTTAAAGAAGGAAAAAAAAATTTCACTACTCATTGAGTGATCAAAGAATTTTTTTTTTTTACTTTCTCCTTTTTTTTCTTTCTTTTCTTTTTATAATAGTATTGGAGACAAATTGATCTGAATTTTACACTGACATGCAAAATGAAATCGTAAAATAAAAATAGCAGATTTGATTTGGCGCAATCCCTTTACTGTCACGACCTACCCTGAACGCCCATCTAACTATATAAAAGACAGCAACACTTGTCAACCAAAAACCATTCTTGATAAAAGTTTATTGGAACAGAATTTTAGAACCAGTCAGAATTTAAAAAAAAAAAAATAATACAAAAATATAACAGAAAACATTTAAAAAAAAAAATAGGAAGAGTTAAATTGAGATTGACTGACCGGATGTTCGTTCCATCAGCAAAGTTGTGAGAAGCAGAACAGGGAAATGTAATTTGAAAATAATAATCAATAAACCAAGTAATGTCTAAAGTGGAATCAGTTACGTAACTGGAAGATAGCATCAAAAGTAAATATCAATAGGAATACCCTTATATAAGTAAGTGCATAACTATATCTCCAGATATATTACAACACAAATCTATATTTATATACTTATCTTACATATATGGAAGTAATTCAAGCAGGTCTTCCAGAATCTATCATACATATATATGTCTACTATTAGTTCATACTTAGAATATTGCTGCCACATTTGATCTGGTACCCCTGCTAATTACCTTGAGCCCCTTAGAAAAATACAAAGAAAAATCAGCAATATTATCAGTCCTTATCTGGCAACTCTGGTTTTGTTACTTGCCCACCATCATAAGGTTGCCTCTCTGTGCCCCTTTTAAATATATCTTCATGGTAACTTAGCTCACTGGTACCCCCTATATAAGAATTTCCTCGAGCCACAAGATTAGCAACTAGGTCCCACCCTTTTACTGTGAAGCCAATAAATTGTAAACGCAAATTCTACTCCAGCAGCTTCTTTTCTTGCACTTCCCGCCTGTGGAATTCTCTTCTGCATACTTGCTTTCCTGACAGTTACAATCTCCAAGAATTTAAATGCAAAGTCAATAGTCATCTCCTGTCTCACTAACTTACATCCTCTCTCTCTCATGCTTTTCTACATCCACCCCACTCTCATCAGTACTCTCTTCCCTCAACTACTCTCTTCCTGACACCCCCTACAACCTCTCACTCCTCATAATGTTCCTCCTCATCTATCCCACTCTCATCAGTACTCTCTTCCCTCTACTACTACTCTCTTCCTGACACCCCTGCAACCTCTCACTCCTCATAACATTCCTCCCATGTAACCCCCTGAACAGCAGTAAAATGCCTTGCTTGGGGCAACACGATTAAAAAAAAAAATATTGTTTGGATGAGCTCTTCACTATGGTACCTAGACTTTTTGAATTTAAGCGCATACTATGTGCGTTGTGGTACAGTGGATATCGGCTGGGAATGAGAAGCCGGGAAGCCGAGTTCGAATTCCAGTTAAATCCATTGCATTCACTGACGCGCAAATACACTTGGGAAAGGTATTAATCCGTCTCTTCCTTCCAGTTATGGGTTAAATAGCAGGACAGTTGGGTTCTATATCCTTGGTCGGCAACCAGTCTACGGCAGAAAGTAATGGCAACCTACTGCGGGATAATCTTCTGCCCAGTCAGTCATGTTTCTTTCGAGACATGATCACCCAAGCGTGTATCACATATGGCACTTAACTGACTGACTAGACTAGCAGCTAGGTCTCATCAATTTACAGTTGAGTTGACTGGATATAGCTGTAAGTTCCATTCTAAATTTTCTTTTCTCAAACTTCTCACTTGTGGAAGTCCTTTTCAACTCCATGCTTTCCAATTAATTTGAAATGTGATAACAATAATACTCACACACACACAATAAAAAGAACCTTCAGATATTGAAGACCATCTACATAAAATCAAAACAACCCACACTCAATAAAATCACATTTCAATCTAGTCACAACACATTCCAATCTTCTCACTTTGGTTTCTTTTTTTTTTTATTTTATTTTTTTTTCAATTGGAGTAGATAGATCTATCTATCGCCCGGTTCACACTCCACCCACGTCTATTGAACAGGTGAAGAGGCTCATCCCTTGTTCCCTGTATAGGATGTGGTTTCCGGCTTTCTCTTTTCCAATCTTTTCACAATTATGTAGGCCCCTGCACATCAGTGGCATTACCGCCTTGCTCGGGGTGATACGATTAAAAAAAAAAAAAAAAAAAAAAAAAAAAAAATTTAGACATATGGTTCTGTTAACATTTTGGTCTCTCACATAATGTGATGTCATAAAACAGCATTACAAATTTACAACCTGTGTCTGCTTTTCAGTGATTGTTATTGTTGCATAGCAATGTTTTATGTCAACACAAAATAAAATCATCTTTGATGATAGATGCCTTTAAGTTAACGTCCCTGTAACCTCTCTGAAGATGGCTCATGTGAGCCGAAAGCTTAGAACCAGTATAATAAAAAATATCCAAATGTTAGACAATTTTTATCTTTATTTTCACCTAAAATTAAAGCCAAAATATGATGTTTAGAACGGCTCATGATAAAACATAATAAATATTCACTGTCTGTTATATTTAACAATATTTTTTTAAAACAACATCTGATGCCTCAATATACTAAATTCAGTACCAAACAGTGTACTTATCAAGCACCCAACTGTATATTTTCCTATAGTATTAGTATTGGTGCACTTATCTATAGTATTTATTAGTATCTAACAGCATATTAGTCTATAGCGTTTATTAGCATGCAACGGTGGATTTACTTATGGTATTTACAGGTATACCACAAGTTACATTTTTCGAGTTAAGTCGTTCTCTATTAAACATTATTTGTCAAGAAAAAAAATATATTGAAAAATGAAAATCAGTTTGTCATTTTATTCAATATTAAATCTACCACAAATGTCAAAATCATAATATCACAAGAAGAGCATTAAAAGCACATAAAATCATGTTACTCTACAATAAATAAGTATATAAATTCATATTAAAATATATTAAAATCCCTTGCGTAAAGCCTCAATTGGAAGTCATAAGTTATCTCCCTCTAACCCTGCAAATTACTTGTTCATTACTGCTGTATTGAACTCACAACTCTAAGAGTCAAATCAGGAACTAACCAACGTCTATATCCACTGGGCCACGTGTCTAACGGCCGAAACATTGTACAAATGGCAACAAAGATGAGGACAATTGTCCGAATAATGTAAATACTGTAAATACTACCTCATCTCAGAAATATAGACAAATAGAATGATCTGTTATTAAACGTCGTACAAATGGCAACAAAGATGAGGACAATAGTCCGAATAATGTAAATACTGTAAATACTACCTCATCTCAGAAATATAGACAAATAGAATGATCTATTATTAAACGTCGTACAAATGGCAACAAAGATGAGGACAATAGTCCGAATAATGTAAATACTGTAAATACTACCTCATCTCAGAAATATAGACAAATAGAATGATCTATTATTAAACGTCGTACAAATGGCAACAAAGATGAGGACAATAGTCCGAATAATGTAAATACTGTAAATACTACCTCATCTCAGAAATATAGACAAATAGAATGATCTATTATTAAACGTCGTACAAATGGCAACAAAGATGAGGACAATAGTCCGAATAATGTAAATACTGTAAATACTACCTCATCTCAGAAATATAGACAAATAGAATGATCTATTATTAAACGTCGTACAAATGGCAACAAAGATGAGGACAATAGTCCGAATAATGTAAATACTGTAAATACTACCTCATCTCAGAAATATAGACAAATAGAATGATCTATTATTAAACATCGTACAAATGGCAACAAAGATGAGGACAATAGTCCGAATAATGTAAATACTGTAAATACTACCTCATCTCAGAAATATAGACAAATAGAATGATCTATTATTAAACATCGTACAAATGGCAACAAAGATGAGGACAATAGTCCGAATAATGTAAATACTGTAAATACTACCTCATCTCAGAAATATAGACAAATAGAATGATCTATTATTAAACATCGTACAAATGGCAACAAAGATGAGGACAATAGTCCGAATAATGTAAATACTGTAAATACTACCTCATCTCAGAAATATAGACAAATAGAATGATCTATTATTAAACGTCGTAGAAATGGCAACAAACATGAGGACAATAGTCAGAATAATGTAAATACTGTAAATACTACCTCATCTCAGAAATATAGACAAATAGAATGACCTATTATTAAACGTCGTACAAATGGCAACAAATATGAGGACAATAGTCCGAATAATGTAAATACTGTAAATACTACCTCATCTCAGAAATATAGACAAATAGAATGATCTATTATTAAACGTCGTACAAATGGCAACAAAGATGAGGACAATTGTCCAATTAATGTAAATACTCTAAATACTATCTCATCTCAGAAACATAAACGAAAACTTTTTTATTTAACCTAACAAATTAATTTTTTTATAATGTCTTAGAGCAAACCACATTCACAAATAAAGAGTCCTTGATGTACTGTAAAGATCATCAAATTGTAAAATATCTACATAATAATTATGGCCGGTAGTGTATATTTACAGTAAATGTTAATGTAATCATCATAAATCCTAAAGAACAAAATATGAAAACATCTGTAATCCTTGAGGAAAAAAAGAAAACAATTCAAGGAACTTTTGACCAGTTTCTTATTAAAAAGCGTATTAAACATTAACAGCCAGAATCAGCTGTGGATGCTGGTGATCTACAGCCATCTACGTCCGCAATGTAAATAAACAAATTGAATGTAGATATTGGTAAATTTAACATAAATTAGTTTATTTTCTACTCTCACAAAATAATTTTAATAACTGTACTTGTTTTTTAAGCTTACAAAATCATTTTCTTTTATATATTTTAGAGCAAACCACATTCACAAATAAAGAGTCCTTCATGTACTATAAAGATCAATTTGTAAACATCTACATTTACAAGTGTGTTAGATACAAAATAAAATACATATTTGAGAACAACAAAATATGGAATTATTTTGGAGTAGCCAAAATAATGTTTTGGTTGTTCTATCATCAAGGCTTATATTTACTGTTGTGAAGGTTTTTTTTTTTCAGCTTATGAATAGATTTAGAAATGTAACCAAAAAAAAAAAAAAAAAAAAAAAAAAAAGGCTGTAACAAAAAAAACAAAAAAAACTTCACAATAGTAAATATAAGCCCTGATGATGGTAATAACAACCGAAACATTATAATGTTGGCTACCCCACAAAAAATCCATATTTTGCTGTTATCAAATATTTATTTTATTTTGTATCTCACATTGATGAAATTTATTTTCCATTAAAACATTTACAAGTCTGTACATACATGTATTTGTAAATTTAGATTACTTTTTTCTGTACTATATTAAAAACTAAAATTTATTTATTTGTAATATTAAAAGAAATTCTCATTGACTATATATTATTAAAAATGTATTTATTAATAAAATACAGAAGTGACAAGTACATTTGGAATAAGTTTTTTTTTTTTTAACTTGAATCGCCTCCAGAGGAACAAATCACCAACGTAAATCTAGGTATACCTGTATTAGAATTCAAAGGAGTGCTTGCCTATAGTTGAAAACATGCATACATAAGCAGACTTATGTGGTGATATGGGAACAATATATGCAGTTAACATTCATAGGTACTCTGTCTATTGAGTTAGTTCGCTAATAACCCTCATGCTGTCTATAAGGTTTTGTAACGTTGTGTTAGAATGGCTCTGAAAGCTTTACAATGATAGTCAAGGGTAAGACGTAGCGTGCATGGTTCTCCACGGCTTCTTATATTTGTAGCTCTAAGCAATTTGTTTTTCTTTGGCTTTTTCAGTCCCAGACCTGACGTCCATTTACACAAGGTTATCACTGTCTTTCTTGCCCTCAATATCTCCTGTAAGTGTTAAATTTTCCAAGCCTTTTTTCCTCATCATTTGTCCCAGAAATTTTAACTGCCTCTTTTTAATTCTATATATAAGTGTCCTTTTTGCCTATAAAGCTTCCCCATTGCTTATACGCCCAACCCCTGCTATTCTTGGCATTTCTGCTGAAGGCACGTCTTTGTTACCTCAAGTCTATAAGGAAATTATCCAGCATCAGCTACTATAGAGAATAGTTGATATTATATAGCAGTTCAGTATTTTTTTCTTTGTTGCTAATGAAATTTTCCCGTAAATACATTGCTTAGCCTTCGGAAGATTTCAGTACACATTTGAATTTTAGC
This sequence comes from Ascarosepion bandense, assembly GCA_037127315.1. Classification (NCBI taxonomy): domain Eukaryota; kingdom Metazoa; phylum Mollusca; class Cephalopoda; order Sepiida; family Sepiidae; genus Ascarosepion; species Ascarosepion bandense. The sequence continues at coordinate 1,680,784 of JBBBDQ010002285.1, forward strand.
ATCGCATTTTCAATTGTTAAAGCTACTCTTCCCAATGTCAATTTTGTTTGATAGTTTTCTTTAAATACAAGAGTTCACACAGTAGAAAGTTTGAAAGCCACTAAACTTATTAAAGATATCTGCATCAACTCTAAGCTTATGAAAAATGCATTAATTTCCAGCTTCTAAAAGATAACTGTCAATTTCCAGCTTCTAAAAAACAACCATGCCAATTTCCAGCTTCTATCAAATAACAGTGCCAATTTCCAGCTTCTATCAAATAACAGTGCCAATTTCCAGCTTTTATAAGCTTCTATAAAATGCTTCTGCCAATTTCCAGTTTCTATAAAAAGCATATATCACTTTCTAGCTTCTATAAAATGCCTGTATCAAAATGCCACATTTTTTTTTAAAGTCAATCAATTTCAAGATTATAAAACAATGACCTTGTCAAATTTAAGCTTATAAAAAATATTTGTGCCAATTGTAAGCTTCTACAGAAGCTCTGTTTTAATTGTCATTTTATTTAAAAAAAAAAAAAAAAAAAAAGAAAAAAATGTCTGTGTCAATTGTAAGTTTAAAAAATATCTCAGCCTTTTTTTTTTTAACCCACAAACCCCCTATTACTCTTAATTCTTTTTTAGTGGATCCCCCCATAGCCATTAATTCTCAACTGGGGCCTTCTAGAACATTCCTGTTTATTCTTGTCACTGACTGATGGGTGAGCAAGGAAGGCATTGTTAGTAACCTTAAATTTATGACAGTGTAAACAAAGAAAAGAGTGCTGGATTGCTATGTGATGTCAGTTCTTCAATATGGCAGTGAATGCTGGACAATATCATCGAAAATGAGGATAAAACTGGAAGCAGCGGAAATGTGGTTCTACAGACGGATGCTGCGGATATCGTGGACTGAGCATGCAAGCAACGATGAGGTGTTGGAAAGAATGGCAACAAAAAGGAAATTAATACTGAGCATCAGGAAGAGACAACTGAAGTTCCTGGGACACGCAATGAGGAAGGAGAGCCTGGAGAACCTGATACTGACTGGCCAGATAGAAGGACAGAGAGACAGAGGAAGGCAGCAGATAACATATTTGCAGGGCCTGATCAGGTGGTTGACGGAACGGAGGTTGCCAGGAGTAACAGGAGCAAACATAATAAGAGCCACAAGGGATAGGGAAACATGGAGAACCAAGATTGCCTATGTCCTGAAGGGACAGGGCTCATAGAAGAAGAAATTAACAACTTTATTTTTCTACTTAATCTTGATAAAAAAAAAAAATAGAGCTATGTGAATATTTTCCCTTTTATTATTTTAATATGGCATAAATTCTATTCTCGGTAATACCAACCATTCAAAAGTAGAATTACTCTACAGACCATTAAATATCACCATGGACCCCAATTCATTATTTCTTGTGTGTGGATCCCCAGAAATGAACCGTGGGGGTGCATATAGACCCAGTTGAGAACCACTGCTTTGATCATTAAGACTTACCATCCTAAAAATATGTGAGTGGGCATTAATAGGTTAACATACATATTCCAAAGACTATTTTGAATAAAATGACTGTAAAATATTTATTTATTCATTCAAAATCTCTCAGTAAAATATTTTTATTACATTTTTTTTGGTGGGGGATACTTTTCTTTTTAAATAAGCAAATGAATCTCTATGAAAAATATCTCTTCATTTTCACCATTATGCTGAGAAAAATGTCAAATGTATGGAACTGACTGGATTTATGTTTGATAAGATAACTATCCTCTTAGATTTGGTCTATTTAATCGGCAAACCCTTCAAATTTCACACACCTAAAGGAGAAATCAAGAATTTAACTTTGCTTTTATGTATTCAGATTATCGGCAGTGGGAAATAACTGAACTGAATGTATTCACTGTCTGCTAAGAAGAGCTTTGATATTTTGTTTATTCATATAAAAACTATCTGTTAACTGTTCTCCATTTGGTATAAAACACTTTCTACTTGTCATTGACCATTATCCGAATACATTTTTTGTATATTTTTCAGAGTGAAACCTCATTTTTGTTTTTTTTTGTTCTGTTCAGTCTTAGAAATCATTTTTCTACTGCAAAGAATACAATGGATGAAAATGTATTTGTATTGTAAAAAAAGAACTGAGAAAGAAAAAAAAATCCAATCAGAGTTTTTGCAAAGTGTGGAAAAAAAATCAAGGAAGACAACTCTTGTTGTGTTGTTCTTGGCTTGGAGCTTCTGATTTTTTTATTGTTATGATCAGGAAATAGAAAGAAAGTATTGTGGGGCTTAGTTTGCATTACTGAATAAAAAAGAAAAAAAGAGGGAAAAATGGGAGTGAGAGGAAGTAAGAGAAAGAATGAGGGAGGGAGTGAGTAAAAGAGAAAAGAAGGAGGGAGTAATGGAGAAAAGGAGGAAAAGAGTAAAGGAGGTGAATATGGATGGAGAGAAAAAGTAAAGAGGAAAAGAATGAGTGAATGAGTAAAGGAGGAAAAGAGAGAGGCAGTAATGTTGAAAAAAGGGAGTAATGGAGGAAAAGAAGGAGTAAGGAAGTAAAGGAGGAAAAGAAAGCGTGAGGAAGTAGATGAGGAAAAGAAAGTGTGAGGAAGTAGATGAGGAAAAGAAAGTGTGAGGAAGTAGAGGAGAAAAAAGAAGTGAGGAAGTAAAGGAGGAAAAGAAGGAAGAAAAGAGGGAGTGAGGGAGCAAAGAAAGAAAAGAGGGAGTGAGGGAGCAAAGAAAGAAAAGAGGGAGTGACGGAGCAAAGAAAGAAAAGAGGGAGTGACGGAGCAAAGAAAGAAAAGAGGGAGTGACGGAGCAAAGAAAGAAAAGAGGGAGTGACGGAGCAAAGAAAGAAAAGAGGGAGTGACGGAGCAAAGAAAGAAAAGAGGGAGTGACGGAGCAAAGAAAGAAAAGAGGGAGTGACGGAGCAAAGAAAGAAAAGAGGGAGTGACGGAGCAAAGAAAGAAAAGAGGGAGTGACGGAGCAAAGAAAGAAAAGAGGGAGTGACGGAGCAAAGACAGAAAAGAGGGAGTGACGGAGCAAAGAAAGAAAAGAGGGAGTGACGGAGCAAAGAAAGAAAAGAGGGAGTGACGGAGCAAAGAAAGAAAAGAGGGAGTGACGGAGCAAAGAAAGAAAAGAGGGAGTGACGGAGCAAAGAAAGAAAAGAGGGAGTGACGGAGCAAAGAAAGAAAAGAGGGAGTGACGGAGCAAAGAAAGAAAAGAGGGAGTGACGGAGCAAAGAAAGAAAAGAGGGAGTGAGGGAGCAAAGAAAGAGAAGAGGAAGTGAGGGAGCAAAGAAAGAAAAGAGGGAGTGAAGGAGCAAAGAAAGAAAAGAGGGAGTGAGGGAGTAAAAGAAAAAAGTGGGAGTGAGTAAAGGAGGAAAAGAGGGAGAGAGTAAAGGAGCAAAAGAGGGAGTGAGTAAAGGAGCAAAAGAGGGAGTGAGTAAAGGAGCAAAAGAGGGAGTGAGTAAAGGAGCAAAAGAGGGAGTGAGTAAAGGAGGGACAGAAAAAAGCACTTCATATAAATAGAACAAAATATGAGAAAAAATGTTTCCAAATGAGTGATAAGGAAGTGTGTGTGTGTGTGTGTGTGTGTGTGTGTGTGTGTTTGTGATCACATTCCTTCATATTCCTATCTTTACCTGTGTTGGTCCCTTTAGAATGTGCACGATTATGATCCTCCATAACTTCCCATCCTTCATAGTTCTGAGTAAAGTTCCTTTTTGCTTTCTCTGCTAATCCCTCTTCTACCAAACATTTACAAACAAGCTCATTAGGTATGTTAGTGGCAACTTTTCTCTCTCCCATTTGCAGTCAATCTATCCTGTAAGTTTTAAATCACCCAGGCCAACTTCCCTATATGTACCGTAGAAATTTAAATTTCTGTTACTAAGTATAAGGGTCTTATTCGTTTCCATTTTCTCAAATTTTCTCAAAAATATATATATATGTTTTGTTTAATGGCAAATCAAACTCTGTGGGTTATTTAATGCTGAAAAAGTCGGGTTTTACAGTATTTTTGTTTTTTAATGTTTTGTTATAGTAAGAAGGTTGATTTAGTTAGATTTTAATGAAAGTTTTTGTTTAATTCTTTTTTATTTTAGAAAACTGATAGATAATGTCCTCTAGTTTTGTATTCAAAAATGTTTTTTTTGCTAAAAATAATTTTTTTCCTTTAAAAATGTGTAATAGTAATAATTTTTCCTTCAAAAATGTATATTTTTTTTTCTAAAAATGTCTATTTTTATGTATATATTTTTAGAAAAGTGTATTTTTATACTTTCAATGTTTTGACCCCAGTTTTTTTTTTTGGGGGGGGGTAACTATTTGCCCATAGCTGGGACCCTAACAGGTGTTACCATTTCAGTTCAGAGTGGACCTGGGACAACAGCAATTAAGAGGTGGTTCCATGCTTCTCACAACCTCTCAATCAGAGTCTTTGCTGCCAGATGCAGTTTACCATCATTCCCAGGACCAAACCACTTCTGAAGATCATCTTGATGTTACATGGACCACAGATCCTTTCTATATTTTCTGATAACCCCTTCACGTAGGATAGACAGGCCAAGGCTGTTTTCTGAAAGTTGTTATCCTTGTGCACCCTCCCTTCCATGTTCATTGGAGTTGTTGTTATGTACTCTGGATAATTGTTATGTTGTAGGGTACTACTTATACTCATGGTTCCCAACCCCAGCGTAAATTACCCCAGTGGGGTAATGAGCCCATATTTTGGGGGTAATGGATGTTTGGTTAGGGAAGACTAATCAGATTATAATTTCACCCTGTGCCACCCTTTGGATCTCTCGTCTGCAGGACATACCAACACTAGCCTCTAGAGCAGTACAAATTCTCAAAGGATTTTCAACCACTTATCTATGTGAACAAGCTTTTTCTACTGTCCTTGGAATGAAGACCAAGAAGCATGGCAGATTCAACGTGGTAAACGACGCCCGAATAGCCCTTTCAGTCACAAAGCCAAGAATAAATAAACTGGCACAGGCAATACAAGCTCAACCCTCACATCAAGAATCACGGCTAGGTTACAGCTACTATACCTCTGATTATTATAGATAAGTACTATTGTATTGAATAATTTCCATTAACTTTGTCTGCTTTTGATATTTGAAAATATAATTACTTCTTTTCCTATATTACGGGTATTTGTTGATTGGGGTAATGGATAATAGTGAAATTGTATTTTGAGGTAATCGCAGCAAAAAGGTTGGGAACCTATGATTTATACTGACCATTTCCTTACATCTCTGGGTCACCGCTTATGACTTCGGCTCGAGGGTGCAGGCAGCAGACAGTCCCTTTTTTTACACTGTATGGAATGGTGGGAGTTGAATTTGAGATATTGTCCAGTGAATGTTGGTTTGCGGTATATGAATGTCTTGAACCCCCATTTCTGTCAGAGTTATGAGCACATCCAGGAATTTTTTTTTTTTTTTAATCCTATCACCCCGAGCAAGACAGTAACGCCACTGATGTGCCGGGGGCTACGTAAGAGTGAAAAGATTAGAAGAGAGAAAGCCGGAAACCACATCCTAAACAGGGAACAAGGGTTTCCGGCTTTCTCTTTTCCAATCTTCTTACTCTTATGTAGCCCCCTGCGCATCAGCGGCATTACCGCCTTGCTTGGGGTGATATTATGAAACATAACATATATATATATATATATATATATATATACTTGCATACATATATATATGTTATGGGGAATATGTATATGTGTCTATATATGTTATCTAGAATATATGTATGCCTCTGTGTGTGTGTGTGTGTGTGTATATACCTTATGGGGGATATGTAGGTAAATTTATGAGGATGAAGGAATGTATTCTGGAAAGGTAAACATAAAAATATGAAAAAAATGATTGCATATTAGACTTTGAACAAAAGAAAATGGACAAAAAAGTCAGATGAATCAAGTGAGCATTCTAGGTTTTTATCAAAGCATTCATATACTCACAGATATATATATATATATATATATATATATATATATACTAGCAGTATAGCCCGGCGTTGCTCGGGTGTAATGAAAGCTTTAAAACTAATCCATGGTCTTGAAGCTTAGACTAAAGAATATTTGTGTGAAGTTTGGTGAGAATCGGAAAAAAATTGTGGATTTGTATAAAGGACATACAGACAGATAAACAGACACACACACACAAACATCTTGCTTTTTATATATATATATATATATATATATATATTATCAATTATTGATTTGTATTGTAGATTTGTATAAAGGATATACAGACAGATAAACAGACACACACACACACACACACACACAAACATCTTGCTTTTTATATATATATATATATATATATATATATATATATATATATATATATATATTATCAATTATTGATTTTCTGCACTATTGTAAGAACTGCAACCTTGAAACATCTGAATGTCGTTTCTTATGTCTTTGTCTATGAGTGTATCAAATTTGATTAAAATCGGACCATTCCTTCTATAATACGATATTATCGATTTTCGATATTTATCGGGGGTACCTCGACACAAAACCTAGCTAAGAACACTCGCAAACACTTATAGTACAACTGTGTAAATTTTCAAGAAAATCAGTTTAGCCGTTTCAGAGTCTATATGTAACGGATACACACACCCAAAATTCCATTCATAAATAAGTTTAGATTTAGATATACTCACACACTTCTATACACACATATACTCAAACATATGCACTATATATAAATATATACACACACACACACACATTGTATGTGTGTGTATATATATATATATATATATATAGAGAGAGAGAGAGAGAGAGCGCGATATCACATATACTCAAACATATACGCAATATATATACACACACACACACTATATATACACATACACTATATATATATATATATATATACGCACACACACTATATATACACACACACACATATATGCTATATATATACACACAGATATATGATATATACACCTATAAATATATACCCACATGCATACACACACACACACACACACATACCCACACCACCATCCATCTACACAACCATAAAATAACAACAAAAAGAGAATAAATTACAAATGTAAGAAAATGAGTTTTGTTATTCCTGCCCACCCCAACCTGACTGATGCCATCGTCTTGACCATTCCAGCAGGAACAACAAAAATAATCCATATTTAGACACAAAAGAAAAAAAAAAAACTGCGTAGAAGATGCAGGTGGGACGAATACATTGGCAGGGATCGAATCACCTGCTCGATTTTTACTTCAGTAGAGCTTGTTAAGACTTATTGTTCAATAAATTGACGAATTTCACAGCAAAAGCAAAGAATAGAACTTTCATTTTTTTCTTTATGTTTTTTAATAAAAAGAAGTCATACTTATTGTACGTTTATTTATGATTGGATAGGTTTTCTTCTTTCTTCTTTGTTGACTGAGTGACTCTCATTCAACAAAAGAGAAACAAAAAAAAATGTGACTGTTTACCATCACCACATACAGGTCTTTTTATTCTGGGGAAACTTGTATACAGATTCATTACAAGTTTTAAGAAAAGAAACAGCAAGAAAATTGAGACGAGTCTACATAATAATAATAATAATAATAATAATAATAATAAAAATAGCTTCCAGTTACACTGCATGCTTATTTTTCCTTTTTCAACTGCACAATCAAAACTTCGACATATTACAAATGTCGAATCATACGTCATTTTAACATTCGAGTTTACACTTGAACTGCACATGATTGTAACTCATTTATTTATAGAACTAATTTTTTCCTAGACCAGAAAAAATGTCTGTAAACAAATGCTGAAACTAAACAGTTTCAAGAAGATTTACTCTATGTCCTGAAATGCAAATTTATAAACTAAAAAATTACCGTCTGCTGATATTCCTTCACAACAAAGGAGCACGACCCAGATATACCCCCCTGCCACAAACGAGCACGGCCCAGATATACCCTCCCCGACAAAGGAGCACGGCCCAGATATAGCCCCCTCCCCTCCCCCCCGCCACAAAGGAGCACGTCCCAGATATACCCCACTGCCACAAAGGAGCACGGCCCAGATATACCCCACCGCCACAAAGGAGCACGGCCCAGATATACCCCTCGCCACAAAGGAGCACGTCCAGGGTCCCCCACTTGCCATGAAAGAGCACCTCCCAGATTTAATCTTGCCATGATCATAATAAAAACACAACTCACTGTTTTGGTTCCGAGAATCCTCATTATTTTCAAACACAGAATGGAGAGAAGCTTAAATGTCGACTGAGTAACCATGTTTCTTTATTTTTGTTTGGATAAAAGATATTTATTTTATTTCATCTGACCACTTTCAACAGCTTTGTTTGAAGTACCCCTTGTTCAAAGCTCTCAAAAATTAATAACAAACGTTCACATCAATACTCTGCAAAATATATACAAATGTCTCGGTTGAAATTTCAGCTCCTTTTGCCAATTCCATTTTTTCCCTGGTTAGGATGTGGTTTCCGGCCTTCTCTTTTCTAATCTTTTCACTCTTACGTAGCCCCCTGCACATCAGTGGTGTTACCGCCTTGCTCGGGGTGATATGATTAAAAAAAAAAACTTACCTAATCTAAACTTATTTATAAATGGAAAAATGGAACTTTGTGTGTGTGTGTGTGTGTGTGTGTGTGTGTGTCCATTACCTATAGACTCCGAAACGGCTGAACTGATTTTCTTGAAAATTTATACAGTTGTACTGTAAGTGTCTGCAAGTGTTCTTAGGTAGGTTTTGTGTCGTGGTACCCCCCGATAAATATCAAAAATCGATAATCAAAAAAATCGGGTTATAGAAGGAGTGGTCCGATTTTAATCAAATTTGATACACTCATAGACAAAGATATAAGAAACGATATTCAGAAGTTTCAAGGTTGCAGTTCTTACAATAGGGCAGAAAATAGGTAATTTATATATATAAAAGGGCTGAAAAAATACAGACATACAGGCAGATAAACAGATACATACACAAACATCTTGCCTTTTATATATATATATATATATATATATATATTACCGATTTTCTGCACTATTGTTAGAACTGCAACCTTGAAATTTCTGTCTTTGTCTATGAGTGTATCAAATTTGATTAAAATCAGACCACTCCTTTTATAACCCAATTTTTTCAATTATCGATATTTATTGGGGGTACCTGAACACAAAACCTAGCTAAGAACACTCACAGACGCTTATAGTACAACTGTGTAAATTTTCAAGAAAATCAGTTCAGCCGTTTCAGAATCTATAGGTAACGGACGCACACAGAGAGAGAGACAAAGTTCCATTTTTATATGAGTTTAGATGATGCTTAAAGTAACATTTACTGTAAACGTACATATTTTAATATGATTTTACATATTATTTTATTCATATTTATTTTTGGATATATTTTTTTGACAAATAATGTATAATCAAGAGCAACTTAACTCAAAACGATATAGCTCAAGGTATACCTGTACTTTCAAATTGGAGCCACGGATCCTCAACCAAATCAATCCTTCAGGGTTCTGCATTGATCCAATTTTAACAAGTAGTTTTTAATAGCACAAGAATCTAAGCCCCATCACTACCTTTTAAATCATTTCCCTTAGCTGAGATATATTAAGTCTCATTTCTTCAGGTCAGATTTATCTTAATCCTAGACTGGTTACCAACCATGGCTAAAGAATCTCTCTGCCCTACTTCTTAACCCAGAAAAGAGATAGATTCATGCTTTTTCCCTAAGGGGTTGAGAGCAAATGAATACAAATGCCTCAGTTGAAATTTGAATTTAGAATCCATTAACTGGGCTTGTTAACCATAACACTATAGACTTCAACTATATGCAACTAAAACAAAACTACTTTGGTTAAGTAGCAGAATGAACAGTTCTCGGTTAAGTAACATGTTAGTGATGCTTATTACTTTGTGTCAGAACAAGATTTTCCTCTAGTACTCTTTTCCAGGGTTATGAAAAGATTCTCCTTCTGTGTGCTATTTCTCTTCAGTACATAGATCATAGCTCTCCACAATTTCCTATCCTTTTTAGCTTTTAGAAATGTTGTTCTTTTCAGCATCCATCACTCCATTTATCTATCCAAGGTTACACACTACTTTTGTCTGTCCCTCTCACCTTCAATATCCTGTGAGCATCAAATTCTCCAAGCCCTCATTCCTTTTTGTTTCTAAATTACTTAAAGCTTCCTCATTATTTTTTACCATCCTCCTGTAGAACTACATCTGTTACCTCAAGTATCCTCTTCATCTGCAAGGAAAATGTCCAGCATTCACTGCAATATAGGAGGATGGATATTACATAGCCATTCAGAACTCTTTTCTTTGTTTCTAATTAAATTTTCCCATTTCATACTACTTTGTTTAACTTTCAGAAGGCATGTTTTGCTGCTGTTACGTAATTTCAAATTTCACTGACACATTTTCTGTCTTCTGTTAAAACTCTTCCCAGATAGTTAAACTTCTGTACTTGTTTCATTTTGACATTGCCAATCCGTAACTTACATCTCAAACTTCCTGAAAATTCTACAGATTTTTTATTCAACTCGTGTTTTCAAGAATTGAACCACAAAAACTGTCATCATTCAAGTAATTTTTTTCCCCGCTAACGTTTTTTTTTTTTTTACATTGTACCAAACAAACAACACGTATCAGTCAAGGATGAGGAATCAAGGGAAGGTAACCACAAATTACATCATCAGATTCATAAATCTGGAGTTAAAGCACCCTGCTGCGAGGAAAGATGGGCAGTAAAGAGGCTGCCATAAAGCATGCCTTTCAAAGAATTGGGAAATGAAGGTTATCATTTGTATAAGGGCAGGGGTTTGTTTTGGTGGGGAGTCAGGATAATAAGTGTATAAAGATGTAAAGTCAAAGCCTCGTACGAAGGAGATCATGTGAAATAAATTGTAGGAGTTGATCTGATTGGAAAAAGAGAAGTAGTAAGGGTTGGCATTTTTATATCCTGAAGCAACGGACACTTTCCAACCAAAAATAACACAAGGTAAAGAAAAACGAAAAATATCTAAGATATTTGGATTATGAGAAAGTAAAGGAGAAGTGAATGAAAAAAAAAAAGAAGAAAAATCAAGAAAAATGATGCTGGGAAATGGAGAAGAAACACAAAATGACAAACCGAAGAAGTGGAAGAAAAAGATCGAAGTAACATTGAAAGATAAAAAAAGAGGAAGAACAAGATAAAAGAAAAAATAGAAAAACAGGACAAATGGAAAGAAAGAGAGAAAACAAAAGAAAGTGAAGGAAGACTGAAAGAGAGAAAAATGGTGGGAGAAAAGAAAAAGGATGAAACATAGAAAAAGAAAACATAAAATAAGGTGAAAGAATAGTGAACAAGAAAAGGCAAGGGAGCAGCAGACAGTGGAAGGTAAGGGGGCAAAGGACAAGGGGAAGTGAAAAAAGAATTGAAGGAAAATAGAGGAAGGAGTGAAGAAGGAAAGTAGAGAAATGGGTGAAGAAGGAAAGTAGAGAAAAGAGTGAAGAAGGAAAGTAGAGAAAAGAGTGAAGAAGGAAAGTAGAGAAAAGAGTGAAGAAGGAAAGTAGAGAAAAGAGTGAAGAAGGAAAGTAGAGAAAAGAGTGAGTGAAGAAGGAAAGTAGAAAAGAAAAGTGAAGAAGGAAAGTAGGAAAAGAGAAAAGAAGAAGGAAAGTAGAGAAAAGAGAAGAAGGAAAGTAGAGAAAAGAGTGAAGAAGGAAAGTAGAGAAAAGAGTGAGTGAAGAAGGAAAGTAGAGAAAAGAGTGAGTGAAGAAGGAAAGTAGAGAAAAGAGTGAAGAAGGAAAGTAGAGAAAAGAGTGAAGAAGGAAAGTAGAGAAAAGAGTGAAGAAGGAAAGTAGAGAAAAGAGTGAAGAAGGAAAGTAGAGAAAAGAGTGAAGAACGAATGGACACGAAAGAGTGAAGAACGAATGGACACGAAAGAGTGAAGAACAAATGGACACGAAAGAGTGAAGAACGAATGGACACGAAAGAGTGAAGAACGAATGGACACGAAAGAGTGAAGAACGAATGGACACGAAAGAAAGAGAAGAACGAATGGACACGAAAGAGTGAAGAACGAATGGAGACAAAAGAGTAAAGAACGAAATGGAGACAAAAGAGTGAAGAAGGAAATGGTGAGAAGAAAAGAGAATGCTAAATCAAAAATTCAGGAAGAATGAAAAAGAATGTTGAGTAAAAAAGAAAAGAAAAGCAGAACGAATATATAAGGAAAGAAACTAAATGCTAAGTGGTGTCAGGTGGATCATTACAGAATATAAAGAAGGTAAAAAAGAAAGATAAAAACAAAACTGAATGAAGAAAACCAAAATAAACTGTAGATGACAGAAATATGAAATCAAGCGGACGGGGAAGGAGATCTGGGCTCAATGGTTGGTCCCTAAAGAGGTTTTCCAAACGTGACCCTCATTCTTTTGTTCTAAACTGCAAATATGGGATCATAGATAAGCAGCCAAAATCACAAACACGTCTATTACCTGCACTATTACAGCATGTAAGATTATTATTACTATTATTATTGTAGCTTACGCCTCTCTCTTTTCCTTAGATGTTTGATTGATTGATACACCACAAAGCGAGAGAAAGGATGAAAACAAGATCAAAAGAAATGCCAAAATGGGAGAAAACCAAAACAAAAACATGGTAACATTAAAATCAAAAGGTTAGGGTTAGGGTTAGGGTTAATTTGGTCATTCACCCAAAACTAAATGCACAAAAGATATAACAATCAGATTTTATGCTTCTTTAAGTAACAACCATTTTTTGAACCCATGCATGTGTTTCTCTCTTTTTCTTAAATTTCTTTCTTTAGTTACAGTTTTAGTTCCTCAATACAATTTTTCCTGACTGTCTCTTTCCTACAATACAAAGGTGGGTTTTCAGAGTTTATATCTATGAATGGTCAGGTTAACACGAGAACAACCAGAATGGTAAACAGATTTTGCAAACTAAGTTCGTATCTCAGCAGTGGCTGCTTTTGTCCACTTAGCACTAATCAGCCAGTTAAGTGCCATACAAGATACATGCTTGCCATTACTTTTTGCGGTAGACTGGTTGCCAACCAAGGCTACAGAACCCAATCTGTCCTGTTATTTGACCCATATAGAGGGAAGAGATGGATCAATACCTTCCCCAAGGGTAGTTGGGTGTAAGTGAATGCAGGGAATTCAACTGGAATTTGAACTCCGTTCTCTGATTTCTCATATCAAGTGAATGCAGGGAATTCAACTGGAATTTGAACTCCGTTCTCTGATTTCTCATATCAAGCTGATATCCACGACACCACAATGCACGTCTATTCTCCGTGGTACAGAAATCAATTATCACTAATACAATATAAAACTGGGCACACTGCTGGCTTTTTATGAAATGATCATCTTGAGCTGAACCTCTTGTATCAATACACCAATTTCTCATGCAAATATTGGCTGGTACATGTTAGTTAATCCATACTTTTAACAGCAAACATATTCTCAGTGCTGAGCAGAGCTAATTCTGAGTATAACTTGAACTTATGGGAATTAGTGCATATTAAGCCCAACCAGCCATCTGTCTATAAGCAGAAGTGGATGGTGGGATTAAATCAGCCTTTAAATAATACATTTTCTTGCATATTATATTTGCTTTTGGCTTTATTTTAATATCTGCACAATTTTGTTCTTGACCTTAGCTCTTATAAGACAGAAAATCTTTTTTGCTAATAATTATATTTTGGTATTACCATTTCATGGCAATTTACTTTATTTCCTATGCCCTCGACTATTTTTTTTTTTTGTTTGTTATGAATTGTATTAAATTCTGGAGTAGACTAGTTGCCAGTCAAGAATATAGAACCCCAATCTGTCACGCTATTTAACCCATAGCTGGAGCAAAGTAGACGGAGTAATGAATCCAACTGGAATTCAAACTCGGCTCTTCGATTTCTGAGTCGATATTCACTGCACCACAATGCACATCTGCCTCATTAAGATATTTTTCTCAAAAATCCATATCTACTCAATTTCATATCAGAAATGCAATCAAAGAAATTTCTTTTTAATCTAACATTTTTATTACTTCAAACGTTATCATTTAGTAGATACTCATATTTAAAATAGACGCCCATATGTGTATCTGTACAAAGTTCTATAAGTTATCAGACTGTTAGATTAAGTATTTTTTTATCAATCAACCTTTGCAATTTTAAAGAGAAATAACATGACTATTTTGATACCAGTGTAGGGAGACAATAGTTGTCTTCCCTTAAGAGGAACAACAGTTTTCTTCCCTTTTGAGGAAGTCTTCTTGATCAAGGGCCATTCCTTTCCTTGCCTTGGTGTCATGAGGAGTACTACTGACCTAACGGTATGCCATTTCTTGTCTATTCTTGCTAAAACTTTCTCGTCCATTTGGACAACAAGAACATTCATCTTGTTTTGGGACGTACTTAAATATTCTGAATGTATTGTATTTATTTTTGTTATATTAAAGGCCTCCTTGTTATTGCCATGTAACTTGTCCTTTTTTTTACTACACATGCTACGGCAGCGTATTATATATATCCTAATGTTTATATTAGTATTACGTAACTGAAAATATTGCCGGTTCGCAACTATCAGTTTCATTATTCTATCTGGTTTGAAACTAGTTTTATACAACTTGAAAGTTTATTTATCAACCATTCCTCATAACATGGTATTAAAATTCTTTTAATATAAATAGAATTTGAAATCTCCAAGCAGTAAATATTGTTTTCAAACATGAAAATATAAAATGTATTAAATACAACACAAAATAATTAGAAATTATTCAGTAATCAATTAAAATTAAAACTTATAGTTTATCACATATATACAAATAGTAAAAATAAATTAAAATAAAAAACATTGTTCTACAGAAAGATGCTGAGAATACAAGGAACCGAACATGTGAGCACCGACAAAGTTTTAGAGACAATGGCAACAAAAAGGACACCTACACTTAACATCAGCAAGAGATAGTTGAAATTTCTAGGGCCTATAATGAAGAAAGAGGGCTTGGAAAATTTGATACTACTACCCTGAAATTGATGAAGTCTAGTTACTATAGAGGAAAGTTCATTGGAACAATTACCATGAAAACATTTATAGAAAAGGCACAGTGAAACTACATTACAATGGTGGGTAAGTGAGATAAGCCGAGATGCTAGGTCAGGACTGATAACATTGCAAATTCTTGTTTGTATTTTACTAAGAATCTCTAATTACATAACAGAAAAACCAGACAAAATGTGGCAGCAATATTCAATGCATTGTGGTTCGGGGGTCAGTTATTCTCATAAATGGCCATGTATCAAACATAACCTTTGCCCACCAACATTGAAATAAATTTCTCTTAAACATAGACAAATGGTGAAAAAGTCTTGTTAGTAACAATTAATATGAAATTTACTTAAGAAAATTTCATGTGATATTTTGATTATAAGTGTTGAAAGTCTACAATGAAAGATTTCTCTTCCTGCTGTGTGTGTTTGAGAGTTTATGAGTAGTAAGTCAAATGATGTGAAATGTATGAAATGACATCTGTTTCACTGTGTGCATGTGTATGTGCGTGTGGTGGGGGGGAACAGTCATAAGCTTAGTTATTTCCTTGGTGAGGAAAGAGGACGGAAGCAGTAGTCTTTGAGTTTTCTTTCTTTTTTTTACCAACAGTAAATAAGGTAAATGTAAGAAGGAGAATATTTGCATGTTGCCTGGACATGAAGTCCAGTTGACAACTGGATTCTCTCTGCTGAGAAAAAATCTTTGCAGTATTTGTGTGTTTCAGACGCTCAAAAAAAGCCTTTAATAATACCAATTTTTGATTGGGAAAAATAAAAAAATTAAAAATGTATTTCTTTTGCTCACAAAGGCGTCCACATGGTTAATTTTCATAGTAAAGTTTATAAACCAACTGTTACATGAAAAGGGCTTTTTAGCTCTTTTCATATAACAGTTGATATATGAATATTATGTGTATCCTTTTTTAATTGGCGTGTAAAAAGATGTGTGCATGCTCAGAGTTATTTTGCAATTAGATATTATGAATCTGACAGCATAGACAAATTGCAGATTTATACAAGTGTAAAGTACATATATTTTGGCAGCATCTTTTCTTTTAAACACATTGTGTTAAACGACAGCAACAACTTAGTCTTGCAGATTTTCTTTTGTATTTTCTCATATTTTTATAATGAAGCTTTTTATTTGCAAATTATATTTATGCAAATATTGTCCATAGGTTAACATCATTTCGAACATCATCGTTCATCATCAGGGTCAAATTTACAGATTTTACAGTTTTAAACATCTTGTAGCAGAAATCACGTTACAACATTTTGAAGAACTAAATAAACGTTAAGAAAATGTTTAAAAGTGTAAAGACAGATTCTTTTGTAATTTTGCATAAATACTATAAACACTTTAAAATGACATGCACACAATATCAGGAAAATAAAATTGAACTCAGACAAATGCTTTCATTTGAAAATTGAAATTATTAGTATAAATAAAGGATTAAATTTTACAGTAGGAAAAAACATAAATAACTATTAATTATTCTATAAGAACAGAATTTGTTTTGTCAAAAATTTGAGGTTTCTAAATCAGGAAAAATAGAGGGGGTTTCAAGGAAGACAAAGAAAAAAGTAAAAGTATTTCATGTCAGATAATCGTGAAAACAAACAATGGATGTGATTTTGACAAATAATAAAAAAAAAAAAAGACCAAACATAAAGGTTTATTTTTTTGAAAGTCATGTTTTCAAAATTGACATGGCATCCATAAGCAGGAGTCAGCTGTTGCAGTAGCCTTCATGGGCACGAACTTAGTGGGGAAAATTTAAAAAATGGTCATTTATGCAGTAAAAATAAAACAATGATGATGAAAAGACAGAAATTTGAATGAAAAATGCAAAAGTAAAGGAAAGAGATAGAGAGGATGATGAGGGGGAAAGAGATAGGGAGGATGGTGGGAGAAAGAGACAGGAAGGGTGATGAAGGAAAAGAGAGGGAGAGTGGGTGGGGAGACAGAGAGGGTGGTAGGGGGAAACAGACAGGGAAAGATGGTGGGGGAAAAGAGACGGGAAAGATGATGGGGGAAAAGAGATGAGAAAGTGTTGGGGGGGGAAAGAGATGAGAAAGTGTTGGGGGGGGGGGGGGAAGAGATGAGAAAGTGTTGGGGGGGGGAAAGAGATGAGAAAGTGTTGGGGGGGAAAAGAGATGAGAAAAGTGTTGGGGGAAAAGAGATGAGAAAAGTGTTGGGGGAAAAGAGATGAGAAAAGTGTTGGGGGGAAAGAGATGAGAAAAGTGTTGGGGGGAAAGAGATGAGAAAAGTGTTGGGGGGAAAGAGATGAGAAAAGTGTTGGGGGGAAAGAGATGAGAAAAGTGTTGGGGGGAAAGAGATGAGAAAAGTGTTGGGGGGAAAGAGATGAGAAAAGTGTTGGGGGGAAAGAGATGAGAAAAGTGTTGGGGGGAAAGAGATGAGAAAAGTGTTGGGGGGAAAGAGATGAGAAAAGTGTTGGGGGGAAAGAGATGAGAAAAGTGTTGGGGGAAAGAGATGAGAAAAGTGTTGGGGGGAAAGAGATGAGAAAAGTGTTGGGGGGAAAGAGATGGAAAAGTTGGGGGGAAAGAGATGGAAAAGTTGGGGGGGAAAGAGACGGGGAGGGTTGCGGGGAAAAGAGACGGGGGGGTTGCAGGGAAAAGAGACGGGGGGGTTGCAGGGAAAAGAGACGGGGAGGGTTGCAGGGAAAAGAGACGGGGAGGGTTGCGGGGAAAATCAGACGGGGAGGAGGGCGGTGTTGGAAAGAGACGGGGAGGAGGGCGGTGTTGGAAAGAGACGGGGAGGAGGGCGGTGTTGGAAAGAGACGGGGAGGAGGGCGGTGTTGGAAAGAGACGGAGAGGAGGGCGGTGTTGGAAAGAGACGGAGAGGAGGGCGGTGTTGGAAAGAGACGGGGAGGAGGGCGGTGTTGGAAAGAGACGGGAAGGAGGGCGGTGTTGGAAAGAGACAGGGAGGCTGGTGGAGGAAAGAGACAGGGAGGCTGGTGGAGGAAAGAGACAGGGAGGCTGGTGGAGGAAAGAGACAGGGAGGCTGGTGGAGGAAAGAGACAGGGAGGCTGGTGGGGAAAGAGATATAGAGAGGTTGGGAAAAAGGGATAAAGAGATGGGGAAGAAAGAGAGAAAGAATCACACAAAATATTTTTTAAATATCAATAATTGTCTTAAAAAGTGGAATTTTTTCATTTTAACTTACAAAAAAGTTATTGATAATATGATTGCATTAAAAAAGGTTCATGAACAAACAAGAATGTCATTTTGTTACCTCCTATAACTGATCTACAAGACTGACAACTGTATTTTTATCTCCTTAGATAAGAATTAAAAAAGGTAAAGATAAAAATCAAAGATAATAAAAATGTTATTTAAAATTAGATTTTTTATTCTTTTACTTTAATTATTGGAAAAGGTTTTTGTTTAGATGACATGATCAAGTGTGTAAGAAGCTGGAATGAAAAGAAAAAATTGTACTCTAAACGTTAAGTAACTTACTCTGTGGCAGCTTGGCAAGCTTTAATCAAATAATCCAACTATACACAGATTAAGTTGGATCTGTGCATAGTATAACGGTTATCAGCACAAAAAAATGAAATCAGCATGCAGAGTTTAAATTTCAATCATGGCAGCTAGCTTTACTTTTTTGGAAAGGTTTGAGTTTGAGTTTGAATTTTGTTTAACGGCATATCAACACCTCCGTGGGTTATTTAATGCCAAAAAAGGTGGGGTTTTAAGGTATTTTTTAATGTTCGGTTATAGTAAGAAGGTTGATTTAGTCAGATTTTAATGAAAATTTTTTTGTTTTTATTCTTTTTTATTTTAGAAAACTGAAAATGTCTTCTAGTTTTGTATTCAAAATTGTTTTGCAGAAAATAATTTTTTCCTTCAAAAATGTGTTATAGCAATAATTTATTTTTTCAAAAAGGTATTGTTGGTAATATTTTTCCTTCAAAAATGTATATTTTTTTATAAATATCTATTTATATATATATATATACACACACACAAGTGCATTTGTATACTTTCATAGTGTTTTGACCCCAGTTTGGAGATAAACTATTTACCCATAGCTGGGACCCTAACAGATGCCACCACTCTGGGTCAGGGTGAACCTGGGAACAACAGCAATTAGGAAGTGGTTCCAGGCTCCTCACAACCTTCCAATCAAAGACCTTGCTGCCAGATGTAGTTTACCATCATGCCCAGGACCTTTTTGGAAAGGTATAAATTCATCATTTGTTACTTTTTCCCAGCAAAGACATATTAGGTTTACTAGCCTTGAATTTTTTTTTTTTTTTTTTTCACAACTTATCAATTCTTTGTGGGTTATTTAAAACCAATGCATATTTTGAATTGTAACAATAATTCTTTTTTGGTAAATGATTATTGTATTAACAATTCTTCAGACATATTTTATGTACATGAGTAGGGGACAGTTTTTGAAGATGTTAGAAATCATGCATTTTCGGTGACTGATTGCAATATCAGTCAATTAAGTGCCATACGTGATACACGCTTGGACGATCATGTCTCAAAAATAGACATGACTGACTTGGTAGAAGTTTATTCTTCAGTAGTTGCCATTACTTTCTGCAGTAGACTAATTGCCAACCAAGGCTATAGAACCCAATCTGCCCTGTTATTTAACCCATAACTGGAGAGAAGAGATGAATTAATACCTTTCCCAAAGGTGTTTGTGCGTAAGTTAATACATGGAATTCAACTGGAATTTGAACTTGACTCCCCTCCTTCTCATTCCAAGCTGAGATCCACTGCTCCACAATGCACATCCGGTTGCAACATACACAGGTAAATTTTTTCTGGAAGAGTTAAAACTCATTCAAAAAAATTCATGGGTTGCATATAAATGAATATATTCCATAAAAATAACTTTTCCAGTTACAAGTCTTACTATTTAATCCACAGCTGGGGAAGAGAAAAGAGATTGATTCATACCTTTTCCCAAGGGTATTATCATGTAACTGAATGTAATAAACTTGACTGGAATTTGAACTTGGCCCTCTAATTTCTTTCCAAGCCACTATTCATTACACCAACCATACATCCAACTAGGCTGGGAGCAAGACAACTTTGAATTAAAAATACAGCTCGCATGTTCCCTGTATGTAAAACACACTGGTTACAGAAACCACAACAGCAGTAATGCTTAGCATATTAACAGAGTGGCACTATATTCCACAGGGGGGTCTACAGGACCTATATTTTGTTTTTAATCATTTTGCCCCAAACAAGACAAGTTATAGTAAAAGAAAAAGACCAGGTACAGGGTCTATATAAAAAAAAAGGACAAAAAATGAATGAGATTCAAGAAGATAGATGGCGATTGAAGTCACATTTAAATTTTTCTAATGTTGTAGCTATCAGGGAAGCAAGTATATAGAAAGGAGTTCCACAGGCAGGAAGTGCAAAACAAGAAACTGTTCAAGTAGAAGTTCAGGTTACATTTAACTATTTCAACAGTAAAATTTCAACACCTAAATGACAATTTAGTAGCATACTTAAATTCACATGGACTGGGTAACAGGAAAAAAAACAAACAAAAAAACTGCAAAGCAACTACCATAAAAAATATTTCTACAAAAGACAGCGGAAAACCACATCACGTCAGTGAGAAAGTAACTGAGGTCAAGATGCCAGGTCAAGACTGGTTACATTGCAGATCTTTCCTTGGATTTTGTTTGTTTGTTTGTTTATTCCTGTTTAACAGCCTATCAACATCTAAAGGGTCATTTGAGGCCGGAAACATATTTTTATTTTAAATCACAGTTATTCCCTGGAAACAGGCTCATACAGAACACGGCACACCATTTTACCCATAGCTAGGAGGAAATGTTAAAGTTTATACATCTATGTTGAAGATATATAATAAAATTAAATTTTATTAAATAGGTCAATCTTCCAAAGAAAGGCTAAAATTTTGTCAATGCCAATATTTTCAAATAAAGTTTTTAGGTTCTGTACTTTATAAAATTGTTGACAGGTCTGTACAGTCAATTAGTATTTGTCTTACACTATTAACCATCTGGCATCTGGGGCATTTGGGCAGATCTCTTGGATTTTGTTTAGAACCTCAAGATGAACAGCAAAAGCACCCATCCAGATATGGCAACAGTATTCAATGCATGGATAAATGGTAGATTTATAAGTGTGCAAGACAGATTCTTACTAGAAAACTTTTTGGCTCAACACAGAGATCCGACCTTTCTAGCAGTAGATGCAGCTATGGATTTGATATATTCATTCCACTTCAGGTTGGTTGAAAAAGTGAGGCTGAAGAGGCACAGTGTGTTGCTCTCAAGGAGACGAGTATCAGGGTTTATACAGATTTTCAATGTCCATTTTCAAGGCCTTTTCAAGGCCTTTTCAAGGCAAAATTTGTTATACAAACAATTATATAATAAACAAAAAAAGATTGGTAATTGACAACAAGAAAAGTCACTTTCATTTATCTCTCGTGAAGCAGTTTTAAAGGCCACACAGTTATTTACACAAAGTTCTCTACAGTAACACGCAACAAAACTGGTCAAGCTCACCACAACACTACACTACTGTCTACTTTGTCATTAACTAATTTTGAATCATTTTCAGTTCTTATTTTGCTTGAAGCTTTTCTTTGAGCTTAGCCAGTTCATTTTTTTTTTTTTTTTACAGGCTGACTTTTTGAAAGCATTTGACTGTCAGCAGAGTCAAGTTACCAGAATTCTCTGCTTTCAGAGCAAGGTCATCTGCTGATGAAGTCAATGATATGAAATCATTTCCCAATCTCACTTTCTTATTATTTAACTAACTGCTCAAGGTCTGCCTTTCTCTTGAGTTTTTGTCTCTCTCTCTCTCTGCTTTTCCAGAGACATTTCATTCTTCTGTCTGGCCAGAGAGCATGAAACAATGAGGGGGTTGGTTATTGGGACTTGACACACCCCTCCTGCTGCCTTGACCTGATCACAGATGATTCTCTGTGCCACTAGAGTCTCATCCTCCATGTTCTCCACCACTATTTCCTTGTTCACTGAGAATCCTCTCTCAACACTGGCCTGGCCATGAGAGAGTACCAGAACAGTCCTCACAACTTGAAGCAGCTTGCTGTATCATGGATCAGCCATGTAGGTGTTGAACAGTTGGTCAAGCCTATCATGGATCAGCCATGTAGGTGTTGAACAGTTGGTCAAGCCTATCATGGATCAGCCATGTAGGTGTTGAACAGTTGGTCAAGCCTATCATGGATCAGCCATGTAGGTGTTGAACAGTTGGTCAAGCCTATCATGGATCAGCCATGTAGGTGTTGAACAGTTGGTCAAGCCTATCATGGATCAGCCATGTAGGTGTTGAACAGTTGGTCAAGCCTATCATGGATCAGCCATGTAGGTGTTGAACAGTTGGTCAAGCCTATCATGGATCAGCCATGTAGGTGTTGAACAGTTGGTCAAGCCTATCATGGATCAGCCATGTAGGTGTTGAACAGTTGGTCAAGCCTATCATGGATCAGCCATGTAGGTGTTGAACAGTTGGTCAAGCCTATCATGGATCAGCCATGTAGGTGTTGAACAGTTGGTCAAGCCTATCATGGATCAGCCATGTAGGTGTTGAACAGTTGGTCAAGCCTATCATGGATCAGCCATGTAGGTGTTGAACAGTTGGTCAAGCCTATCATGGATCAGCCATGTAGGTGGTGAACAGTTTTCCAATTCAAGGACAGGTATCTGCTCAAGAAAGGTACCATATTGCTGCATGACACTATCAAAGTCTTCTTCCTTTAGTTTCTTGTGGTTCACAAGAGTGTTTAAAACACTTTTAATCTGTTTTTAAACTTTAAATTGTTTAAAATTAATGCTTATTGTATGGAGCAATCATTTAATTTTGAGAGAGACTAGACCCACTAGCCTTGGTTGGCAGCCAATATAGTAGAAAGAGAATTTTAATTCAAAACCAGTTGTGTGTGGACCTAGCATGTCCCCACTTTAAATATTTATTTGCTACAGAAATCACAGTAGCAATGCTTAATATAAAAAGGCTGTGATACTATGCTACACAGGAGAGTCTACAAGACTTACACAAAGTAAGCAAAAACAAATAAAAATTTACTTATTCAAATCAGAAACAAAAATATTATTATTACTATTTAATTTTATACAAGTTTTAACCGTTAAGTTTATTTCTAGTGGCTACTCTTGACCCCTCAGACAAGAAGCCTTCCTTCTACTCCTATCACTAAGCTATTGCTAATTTCCTTCTCTCCCGTATCTTTGCCTCTTTCTTTTCCTAAACTAAACTTTATTTTTTATCACACTAGAAGTTCTTCATTATATGTTCAGTTGGGGTTGAATAAAGTGGGCTCTAAGAATCAGTAGAAATGGATATTATCTATTTGTAAAACATTGAATTTACATATGAAATAAATAAATATTTGCTCTGCAAATTAAATTTACAATTTTTTAATACAACTGTGTACTAGCTTAATTATGACCAAAAACTAATTTATTTATATATATATATATATATATATATATATATATATATATATATATATATAGAGAGAGAGAGAGAGAGAGAGAGAGAGAGAAATAGGTTTTCACTGAAGATGATGTATAATTTAACTATTTTAAGATCTAGAAGCATTTTCTTTTCTTTTATTAATTAAATAAAAATATATGAAGTGTTACTCAAAATCTAGTAGACAATATTGTCATTCCGAGTGCCATCACAACAAGCAAACAGAAACAGAAAACTATTGACCAAATTGTAATATATTTACCGTATCATGTGGTATATTATGCATTGTCTCCAAGACAAATGTGACTCACATGATATGAGTTAAAAAAAAAAAAAAAAAAAAAAAAACAAACCAGTCTCAAGGACACATCAGTAATACTCAGTACAGTTTAATAAACCTGACTCCATTTACCAAAATAAAACAGTTTTATATAAAGCAATTTATAATAGTAAATAAGAATAGGGAAGAAGTTTATATAAGGGTTTCAATATTTTTTTTTTTTTATATATATATAATCGTTTCACCGCGAGTAAGGCATTCCATTGCCACTATTGCGCAGGGGGTTACATGGGGGGGAAAGTGATGAAAAAGGATGGTTAGATATAGGAAATGTCAGAAGGAGGGTGATAGACAGGTAAGGATACTGAGAATGAGGGTTGGGTAGATGGTGAAAGTGTTTGAGAGAATAGATGCAAGTTAGTGTGTTAGGAGGTATTTATTGACCTTACATTTAAACTCCTGGAGACTATAGCTGTCAAGAAAGCAGGCATGTGGAAGGGAATTCCACAGGCGGGAAGCGCGAGAAAAGAAGCTGTTGGAGTAGAAATTACGGTTACATCTTATCTGTTTCACTGTAAAAGGGTGGGACCTAGTTGCTAATCTAGTATCTCATGTAAATTCGTACCTAGACGGCACCAATGATCTAAGTTCATCGGAGCAAAAGCTGTGAAAGTATTTATAGAAGAGGCACAGGGAAGCTACATCATGCCGGTGAGAAAGCGGTTGCAAGCCAATCTGCCAAGTCAGTATAGATCACGTTACAGATTCTCCGTTGTATTTTGTCAAGAAGCTCAAGGAGAGTAGCAGGGGCACCCATATTCAATACACGGGCGGATCCGAGATAATAGTGAATGTCCTAATGAATTTACCATATATACTCCATGTATAAGTTAAATTTCATATATAGTTTGACCCAAATTTTTGGGCAAGAATTTTAACCTTTCTAGAAACAATTTTCTAGTGTATAAGGCACCAAAAATGCAAAAATTTGCATTATACTAGAGTATACATAGTAAATTTATTCACCAAAATAATATATAAGTAGGCTAATGGAGAAATATTTAACCGTAAATAATATTTAATGATTTAATATTTATATATTTAATATTTTGATATTTATATTTAAATAATATTTAAAGAAATATCTAAGGTTTGAAGTAAGTTTATTTACCAAAATAATATGTAAGTAGGCTTATGGAGAAATTTCTAATGGTAAATAATACTTAATTATTTAATATTTAAGGTTTTTATATTTATATATTTAACATTTTGATACTTAATAGTTTGGTATTTATATATTTAATAATATATAAGGTTTGAAATATATGTATTTAATATATTTTAATGTTTATATTTAAAGAGTTTGATATTTAATGATATTTAAATAATATTTACAGTTAAATATTTAAGGTAAGTTTATTTCCCAAAATAATACCTAATATGTAGCTTATGGAAAATTTTTTAATGGTAAACGACATGAACAAGAATGACATTAACATCTCCTTTCACCCTTAATCCCAGAAAGAGTTGCTGGGGTGCCGACATGCTGAACTGCCCATTATTCTCTTCCGTCCTTTTCAGTCATGTGCCAGAGCCTGGATCTCTGCAAATGGTTTCTTGGTGTGCTCATCATGTACCATCTTGGGCATATTAACCTGGTGGAGCCAATCCCTCCCCAGGTTAGACCACAGCCGATGTTCATCGACTAGGTGGATCACCTTAGTCATGAACACATGACCGCTTTAGTTTATCTGAGGGACCATTCCATCCTGGCTTGGTGACCTGTGTTAATGATGTTCTTCATCCACTAGTGCCACTCACATAAGAGTTCAAATATTCAAGGTAGCACTGAATATATTAAATGAATTTGAACAGAACAGAATAACAAGTCAATAGAAGTGATGAAATTTTATAATGTTTATAAATAAGCAAAGGAAATAAAAAAGACAAAGACTTCATCACGTTTCCTAAACGTACATTTGTGACATTTACCCGTCCCTGCTACTGTAACAATGCCTGATCTCCATGGCTGATCAATGGTTGAACACTTCGATCCAAACTCGGCCAAGTCCCATGTTGTATTTGTTTGATCACAAGGTCAATTTGGTCATTGACTGCTGAAGTTCGCTGTCTCTAGTGGTTCTAGGAAGGGTTAAAATGTTGCATTGAATAATAACAAAGAAAATATTTTTATGGAATTAAAACTGAATTTTTATGTACATGTTTTTCTCTGTACAATTCTTGATTAAATTCTATCATCTCTCCATGAAAACAAATCTAATTCAAACCCCATGTCTACTATCAAATGTAGTTTGGCTTATCTGGCACAAAGATTAAGTCAGAGGTTTTTTCTCTGGAAGGGTGTCACGTGACACCACTACAATATCTCTCTCTCTCTCTCAAACTGCTACTGGTCACTTTAGGTCTTCGTTTTTATGACCCCATGCGCAAAGAATTTCTTGATGCGATCACAAGGTAATTCATCATTCTTTCTTTTGATATGCATATCGCTATATCTATTATTTATTTGCCTGCCTACAAGAAAATAATGTTACACATTTATCAATGATGATTTTGTAGGTATTCTCATTCGATTTTATTGGCAATGTTTTCTATTCTCTTCTGGTTTTCATTATACAGTGAAATTCTATCTACAGACATGGAATATACACAAATGGCAGTGACTGTTAGAAAACTGAAAATGTTCTTTGTAGTCTTAGATTATTTTGCACTTAATGCCTGGAAGTAAACTTCAAAAAGGTACTCAAAAAAGGTACATAACCAAACATGTACACCGGCAACAGGAACATTTGGTATTTAAAAGAAGACAAAAAAAAAAGAAAAGAAAGAAAGGATGGTGGATGGAGAAGGAAAACCTAAAGCTCTGATGAGGATATAAAAAAAGAAAAAAGGAACATTGTTTTTCTGTCTAATATCTATCCTGGTCTAATTTGCTGGAAGGTTGGTTGGTGGGAGAATATTAACCTGCAACACAATGCATTATTCACTACTTTCCTTTCCACTGCATTGTTTTTCAAAATTCCTCTATGGTACTACTTAATTTCAGTCATGGTCATTTTATGTTGCCATAGCAGGATATGACAACACAACTACAAAATTCAAATGTGCTATGCAGTGGCAGGATAAAAAAAATTTTGTTTGCAAGCAAAATCACATCTAATGTGTTAAAGGTTAAAAAAAAAAATGGGCATTCTACTCAAATATGGGTATCCACTAAAAATTCAATTTTCTATAAGTTTAACGGGGGAGGGGGAAGAAAAATTAACCTGTAACACATTGCATTATTCACTACTTTCCTTTCCAGTGCACTACTTAATTTCAGCCATGGTAATTTTCTGTTGCTATAGCAGGATATGACAACACAACTACAAAATTTAAACACACTAACATTCATCTGAATCACGTATCTGTGCTTTATTTTTCTTTCTTTTTTTTTCTTTTCTTCTTTTATCTGGTTTTTTTTTTTGTTTATTTGTTTGTTTTTTGTATTCTGCTCTCTTTTGTTTTCCTCTTAACATTCTGGAGGTGATTTTTGCTTGCAAAACAAAATTTTTATACTGTTTCTCACCACCATAATGTGACTTTTTTGTGCTTTTTCTATAAATATTTTTATAGAAATTGTTCTAATGAACTTTCCTCCATAGCATCTACCCTTTATGAATGCATCTACCCTTTATGAATTTAAGCAAATACTAAATTAGCAGCAAGGCCACATCATTTTACAGGTGAAATGGTTACATGTAATCATAAGTTCTATGTTAATCAGTCAGTTAAGTGACATACATGATATACGCTTGGGCGGTCATGTCTCAAAAGAGACATAACTAACTGGACAGAAAATTATCCCGCAGTAGGTTGCCATTGCTTTCTGTGGTAGACTGGTTGCCAGTCAAGGCTATAGAACCCAATCTGTCCCATTATTTAACCCATCACTGGAGGGAAGTGACAAATTAATACCTTTCCCAAGGGTATTTGCACATAAGTGAATGCAAGGAATTCAACATGAATTCGAACTCGGTTCCCGATTTGTCATTCCGAGTCGATATCCACTGCACCATAGCACATCCTCGTTGTTTTCAACTCTGCTCCACAGCGGTGCCGTCGGGGTCATTGTCACCTTGTTTTGGAGGCGGTGGCAGCAGCATTGGAAATGGCAACGGCAAAGAGCAAAACAGCGGACGATGTGCAGCTGCAGCAAACCACGGAAGAGAGTGACGGTGCCGCCAGGGCTAGACGAACAAGACCTTATGCACACCACAGGCTGTCGGTTACTATATTAATAGTTTCTTCTATTACACTTCTTACTTGTAAAAAGTCCACTCCAAATTCTTGTATCCAATCAAATTTCATCCTCTGTATCTTCCATTTTCTTATCCAATCAAATTTCATCCTCTGTATCTTCCATTTTCTTATCCAATCAAATTTCATCCTTGTACCTTCCATTTTCTTATCCAATCAAATTTCATCCTCTGTATCTTCCATTTTCTTATTTCCTCTTTTGTTATCTCTCCATAATAGTAGGTAGCACAGACCAGACAGTTTATGACATGAAAATGGGTAAAAATATTGAAATTTCCTGAAAGTTCAACTGGCAATATCTGAAGTACTTTTTAACTTATTTTGATAATATTAGTACATAAAGAAAAGTTAATGTTTTCTCTATGTGAAGACACAGTTCTCTCTCTTGTGTGGTAATTATTTTTTATGCCTGGTCTCTTGGCTACATTTCAGTCATGGAATTTTCTTTTTGGGGAATTTAAAAGCAAAGAATTTTATGCTCATGTTTTGTAATTTGTTGCTCTACAAGTTGTGTATTCCTATGCTTATCAACAAACATTTAACACAGCCAAGAAAATTTTAGTCCATAAAGGAAAAAAATGATTTAAGAGCCTTTTTAAATTCTTCTCCTAATGCTTTTTTGTAGCTGATGAACTCACTGCCATTAAAATTATATCACAGGTACCCCAGTGACTAATTCTGGTAGCTTTGATGAAAAAGAACCATCTCAAGTGATCTTCAGATATGAGAGAAAAAGCCAATGGGTTGCTGTATACTATGATTCCAGTTTTTACATTGGCCAAGTCATTGATATTATATCTTCAAAAAGTGCAATAAACTAGGAGTAGAAACTGTTATTTCCAACGGACTTTGATGGATGACATTGAAGCAAGTTAACTTTTGCTTTAAGATGGAACTTAGGTTTAATGCTAGTTTCAAGTGATGATAGAATTTGAAATGTTCTTGAAATATTGGTCATAGAAGCCTATAAAAAAATTCAGACTGCAAATCATCATTAGCGAAAAAAGTGCAGTTGGGTTATTCAAACTGGCCAGATATTCTTTTTCATCAGTTCCAATAAATGTAGTTTTACTCATTTTAATTATTTTTTTTTTAAGTTTCAAATATTTACAATTAAACATTTGTTTGAAAAGTTGGCCACCAATTCCATTTGTATAACAAGTTTCAAAGTTTTGATGTTGGCAGTTCTTTTTGGTTAAAGTTAAAACCTGAATACATTTACAAATTTTTTTTAAAATCAAATACATTTATGAGAAAAAGGTTTGATATGATAGATAAACTGTTTTGTTGAATTCCCATGCAAAAATGAGTAAAGTTTAAGGCTTATACCCCAACCAAATACATTTTTATATAAAATTCAAAAAGATGTAGTTTTTACCCAGATTTTGACCTACTACGGAATTTTGCTCCCACCTATAGCAGTTCACTTAGCATTTCTCTTTCCGAGTCGATATCCACTGCACCACAATGCACATCTGTCACTAGAGACTCATCCCTTGTTTCCTGTTTAGAATGTGGTTTCCTGTTTTCTCTTTTCTAATCTTCTCACTGTTTTTTTTCAATTGGAGTAGATAGACTGAACTATCGTCCGGTTCACACTCCACCCACATCTATTGAACAGGTGAGGAGGCTCATCCCTTGTTCCCTGTTTAGGATGTAGTTTCCGGCTTTCACTTTTTCAATCTTTCTACTTTTCTTTCGTTAATTTTTTTTTTTTTTTCCAATTGGAGTAGATAGACTGAACTATCGTCCGGTTCACACTCCACCCACGTCTATTGAACAGGTGAAGAGGCTCATCCCTTGTTCCCTGTTTAGAATGTGGTCTCCGGCTTTCTCATTTCCAATCTTTCCACTCTTACGTAGCCCCCTGCACATCAGTGACATTACCGCCTTGCTCGGAGTGATATGATTAAAAAAATGTCGTTTTGTAAAGGGTCCCTTTATATATTTCACCATTTATTCTAACATGTCACCTGAAAAACAATATTGTTCAGAAACATGAAAATTTTTGTGTAGTGATATAATGCTTTTATAAACCATTTTTTTCCTTAATACCCCTCCTTTTTTTTAACTAACTGTGTATGGATATGTTTTTGGGCTCCTTCCAATATATGAATTTTTGTAATATATTTGAATTAATAAATTTTTGTTTTGTATTGTTGCTGATGAAGCGAGAGTTTTCTTGTTGGAATAGCCATTCAAAGATATGTAATTTTCGGAATTTATTGATATAACATACATATTTTGCTCTGTATAATAGATAATACTATTTACATCAAACCCTCCACCTGGATCATTTTTAATTTTGATAAAATTAATATTAATTGGGGATTTTACCTATATACACTTCCTTTGTTGGATTTAAAATATCTATGCGTGTGAGTGTGTGCATGTATGTGTGTCTGTGAGTTGAATACCTGGATCGGAATTCAACATAATATAGAACAAAGAAAAAGGACAAATAAAAAAAGTATCTTAATCTAACATGTTTCACTTTTATTAAAGCTTCTTCAGAGTCTGAGAGAAAAATGAAAAAACTGATATATCCCGAAAATAATCTAAACTTATTTATAAATGGAACTTTGTGTGTGTGTGTCTGAGAGTGTGTGTGTGTATGTGTGTGGGTGTGTGTCTGTTACCTATAGACTCCAAAACGGCTGAACCGATTTTCTTGAAAATTTACACAGTTGCACTATAAGCGTCTGTGAGTGTTCTTAGCTAGATTTTGTGTTGAGGTACCCCCAATAAATATCAAAAATCGATAATAAAAAAAAATCAGGTTATAGAAGGAGTGTTCCGATTTTAATCAAATTTGATACACTCATAGACAAAGACATAAAAAACGATATTCAGAAGTTTCAAGGTTGCAGTTCTTACAATAGTGCAGAAAATCGATAATATATATATATATATATAAAAGGCAAGATGTTTATGTGTGTGTCTATTTATCTGCCTGCATGTATTTTTTCAGGCCTTTTATTTTAGTTTTTGCTTCGAGTTTGGCTCTAAGTAGATATAACTGTAGTTCTTAGTCTTAGCCATGATACCATTTACTCAAAGGACTTATTTAGCCTTCAAAATTCAGTTTACGACAAAAAAAAACTTACTTGATATCGATACCAGGAAATCAAAATTTGACTTACATCCATTCATTTTTCTTTCAGTCTATGGTTTCACTTTAACTGGAAACAACTATTGCTTTTTAGTCTTTCGTGCTAACATTCAAAGAGTCTGAGCTCCAGGACCATGGATTAATTTTAAAGCTTTCATTACACCCAAGCAACGCCGGGCTATACTGCTAGTACAGTATAAAATGATCAGTTGAAGAATGGAACTCCACACCATACAGATTTATTGTACTATGGTACAATTAACAATAATACACATATAGACAAGCCACAGGTAAGAGTGGAATTGACTATTGAATAGTGAATGTCTTCGCCTAAGACCTTTTTCATTCATACCACTCATTGCAGTCTTTTATGAAGTGGAGCATTCTATTCTCAGGGATGGCAGGATGTTCCACTATAACAGAAACAAAACTTTTTTTTTTTTCTAAGAAACTTTACAAAACGTGAAGCATGTTACATTAAGATCCGTTCCTTATTTATCCTTGTTTCTTTATTCTATATGTGCATGCGTCAATGTGCATGCGTCAATGTGCATGCGTCAATGTGCATAGGTAGGACAATATGGCAAAATGTCTAATTTAATGTTTCAGTGATGAACAAAAATAAAAAAAAAATGCATAAGAAAAGGCATGATTCATGTTTGTTATATCCTGGGAGGGGATAAACAGAGAAAGAATAGTGCAATAAATAATTCTTAACACTGTGGATATATGAATAAGGATTTATTATACCTCAGTACAATAAACCAAATACACGTACACCAACGAACAGTTAACAAGAATAACAATCAAGAAGGCAATGTCTCTGTATAGGACGTATGCATCCGTCTTGAGAAGAAGGCTTCCGTCTAGTGATGGCTAACTCTCGTCTAAGGCCGATGGCTCTCGACTAAAGTCGATGACTCTCGTATAATCACAATCACTCTCATATAATGACGAAGACTCCCATATAATCACGAAGACTCTCGATGACTCCCGTGTAATGACGAAGACTCTCGTATAGTCACAAACACTCTGTAGTTTGTTCTAGTCCCGGTCTTTTATAACCTGGGCCATACCCATTCCTGGGTAAGACAGGATATTCTGCCACAACAATGTTAATAATAATAATAAAAAGAATTTTACAAGCAAGTCTCCAAAATAGTAGATGCATTTTCACAAAACACAAAGAATAGTTAGAATCATCCAACCAATGCAAGCAATCAATTCCTTCACTGCATAGTATGTGTTTTGCCAGGGTTACATATAGTTTTGAATTCAGAAATTTCTTTCTCCTAGACTGGCTGCCACCCAAGGCAATATAATCCAGTCTGTCCTGTTATTTACCCATAGCTGGGGAGAGAAGTGTTGGATTCATACCTTCCCGAGGGTATTGGCACATAAGTAAATGCAATTAACTCTACCGGATTTTGAACTCTGCTCTGACTCCTCAAATTTGAACTGCAGCTTATTACTTCACCATCCCTCCAATTTTATTATGCTAACGGGGAGGGAAGAAAATCCGACATGTTTCACCAATAAGCCACAATAATTAGAAACAGATACAAACAAATCTTGTTTAACCAACAAGAAAAAAATGTCACTATTTACACTATCAGACTATTCTCTCATCTTTATTGACATGTTTACAACATTTTGACATTCTTCAGGTGCTAGGAAATTTGAACCGAACCCTTTATTTCAATCACTGAGGTATATCATTCTCATTCCATGTACGATGCCCTTTTGATAGCCATGTAGTTATCTACCTTTAACTTAACTCTAAGTTACTTGTTCACATGGAATGAGGATTTATACCCCAATGATCGAAATAAAAGGTTCGGTTTGAAATTCCTAACACCTGGGCCAAAGGGTACAACAGCTGAAGCTTCATAAACATGGCAATAAAGATGACAACAATAGTCCGAATAATGTAAATAGTGTAAATACTACCTCATCTCAGAAGTATAGACAAATACTGAAGGAAAAATGTCATTCACATTAAGGAGATAAAAGATCAACTTCAACATTAATTGTATTGTAATCGTTATGTTATTGGCATGAATCTGTTATGGGATGTGATCTAATCCTAATGGCAGACAGGGTCTTAATTTGAATAAAGTGTTATCCCATGTGTTATATAAAAATGGCCCATCGAGGTCTTGCTAAACATTATTAAACAATGATTAAATAGTATTAATAAAAGAAGCAGGAGATATGGAAAGAAAATTTAAGTAGACAAGAGATGTGGCATAATGGTTATGACTAAGTAGTGAGTTTGATCGTCACTGGGTGCTCCATACTTCTGGCCTTGTGCCACATCTAAGCTGCACTTAATACATCACTATATACAACATGAATCAGACACTTCTACAACTGAGTAGCGAGTTCAATCCTCACAGGGTACTCCAAACATTCGCCTTGTGCCACATCTATGTGGCACTTAGAAAATTGGCACTATACACCACATGAATTAAGCACTTCTACGTGATGTAATGGTTAGCAAGCTTGTCTTGCTTGATCATTTATGACCAATCCTCACTGAATACTGGGATGGTAGCACCTGTCAGGGTCACAGTTATGGGCAAATAGTTAACCCTCAAACTGGGGTCATTTAAGAGAAAGAGTTAGGCTGGATAAGAATCTTTAGCTTTGGATAGCAACTTGTCTAAGAGAAGGAAATCTCTTATATGAGACTTCTACACCTACTGTGTAGAATAGGGTAGACTGGACCCTCTAACCTTGGTAGATACTCTTCCTAGAGATGGTATCTTGATAAAAACACTGATTTTCCAGTCTTCTAAACTGGTTGGTGTTAGTAAGGGAATACAGTTGTAAAACTTGCTCCAATATTTCATGATGGTTTAATTACAGAGATATCAAGAAAACCCAGTTGAACCCAATGCTAGCATAGAAATAGATGATGATGAATGCTCCATATTTTCGCCCTTGTGTCACATCTAAGCTATGTTTAGAAAATCATTTGGACCCTTCAGTATGGTTTAATGGTTAACAAGCCTCCTTTGCTAGATCAATATAATACTGAGTTCAATTCTCACTGGGTGTTCTACACTTGCGACTTTTTGCCACATCCCGGCTATACATAATAAATTACGATGCAGAAGAGACAATATGGGGGTAAAAATTTTGCACAAAAAACTAAAAGCTCTGATTTTTTTTCATTTTCTAATAAAAATGAAAAAATAAAAAGAACTTATTTGAAAATAAGTATAGTAAAAAAGGAAGTCTTATTCAATGTTAAAAGAGCATTTCTCTTCAAATCAAACATAAATCAGTTTACAAATGTTTTACAAACAAGACAAAATAGCTACTGAGTTCTCAAGAGGAAACTTAGCTTGAAAAAAAATCATTTCTATCTCAAGTTCTCAGCAGGAGGTGAAAACTAACACTTCCTCTCCAAGTTCCAGTAATATCAGGATGTTTCTTTTGAAGTGCGCAACTGCAGGTAAGTAAGCACAAATCAACTGGTGGTCATTGACAAAATGCCACTGATGTCAGTGGATGACGGCCTTTTTGCTCACTTTCTTATATTTCCTACTTCCTGGATTTATTTTAAAGTCATAAAATTCCAAGGCAATTATTTCAATGGATATTTTTTAGAAAAATAAGCAAACATATAAGCTTGAGATAAAGTTTTTGTATGTGTGTGTGTCTGTGTCGACAATTCAGTCAGGTTTCAATCCTGGGTTAAAAGCAATCAGAGTCTAACCATACAGGGAAACAGATCAGTTTGCGGATGACTATATATATATATAAATATATATATATATATATATATATCCTAATCTGATTGGAGATATCTCTGTAGATGAATGACTATATATATATATATAAATATATATATATATATATATATCCTAAACTGGTTGGTGTTAGTAAGGGCATGCAGCTGTAAAACTCGCCTCAATATTTCATGATGGTTTAATTACAGAGAAATCAAGAAAACCCAGTTCAACCCAATGATAGCATAGAAATAGATGATGATGATGATCTGTCTGCTGATGACTATATATATATATATTTATTATAAATTATATTTTAGAACATGTACATAATTTTTTTTATATATATATCCACTACAAATCATACATTTGTGAAGTTTCAATGTCAAAACAAATGTATAATTTGTAGTGGATAAAAAAAATTATGTACATATTCTAAAATATAATTTATAATAAATATTCTCAGCTCTATACAATTTTATACCGAGCACTGTTGTAACTTAATGTTTTAGACGTTGTAAAAATTCTTCCTTTGTTCTTTATTCACTCGGATATATATATATATATATATATATTGATGCATGTTTCATTAAATAATATAGACAAGTTTTGTCGATGTATTTTATGTAAAATTTTTTCATATCATCTGATAAGCTTAATAGCATTATCATTGAAAGAGGAAAGAAAATCACAATATTGATACATGTTTTTATTTAATCTTTTCTGAGCTTTCAGCTTACATAACCCATTATCAAAGATGAAAATAGTGTTGGTTGTAACAGGCAGTTCATGACTAACATAAATATTGTTTAATCCGTTGGAGATACAATCTCCCAAAGGGCACTCGAATTTGTAGACTACGTTGGTTTTTTTCCAAATCGCTAACCAGGGAAGAGGAGTAATATATATATTAATTATTACTGTAGAACATGTACAAACTTTAAACTACTAAAAAATTGCACATTTTGTTTTGACATTGAAAGAACAATGTCTCATCAGATAATTAATAATGATGGTATTACTAATTACCTGATGAGACATTGTCCTTTCAATGTCGAAACAAAATGTACAATTTTGTAGTAGTTTGTACATGTTCTAAAGTAATAATTGATAAATATTCATTGTTCTATTTTTATATTGAGCACAGTTTTAAATTAATGTTTTGAACATTGCAATTTTTCTTCGTTCCTCATTCATTTGGAGATATATATATATATATATATATATATATATATATATATAATTAATTAATTATTACATTAGAAAAAGTGCAAACAACAAACTACTACAAAATTGTACATTATGTTTCAGCATTGAAGGAACAATGTCTTATCAATTAGTTAACAATGATGGTTTTATATATATATATATATATATATATATATATATACCCACACACAAAAATGACGTAATGGGTGAATTATCAGTATTTTATATTTTTAACTTCAAGCCTGCACATTTTTTTGAGTTTGTCAACTGCACTGTATTGTAGGGTCAGTTATACACTGACTGTGAGAAAAAGACCACCACAATGCAATACTCTCGACCAGAAATTTAGAAACAGAAAGACGTACTGCTTGGCATTTGTGCCAGAAGTTTCAATATGAACATTTCAGAGTGCTTGGCTTTTAATCTGAGGACACTGCAGAAAATTTGGAAAGAATTGGATGATATATCCCGTCAACATCACGGTGTTTGGAATGATCACTAGCGATGGAGACGTTATGCCTCCTTTCATCTTTCCACATGAACTCAGACTCAATACGCAGCCTACGTCAAGTGCCTTAAGGAGGTAGTGTTGTCCTGGGTCAAAAGGGTGGCTGTTGAAGACCCTATGTCTGGCTGTCAGACAAATTTTGCAACCACATCACCCCTTACATTTGTCCACCTAACTCCCCAGATTGCAGCCCCCCCCCCCCACCCCCTTGATTATTATGTGTGAGGCACAGTTGAGCAGAAGACCAACAAAATTTCTTGTAACACCAAAGATGAATTGAAGGCTAGGATTATGGCAGTATTCACTAATTTAAACAAGGGAAACATCCAGAAAAGTTGCACGAGATTCTGAAGTTGTCTGGAAGTCGTGGTTGAAGCGAATGGTGATTTTATTGAAAAAAATGTTAGTGTGACAAGATATTTTTGTGTCTTTTTTGGCAAAAAATATCTGATAAGATGTCAATGTTATTTTCATTTTTGCATAATTTAGATTTTGATTCACATTTGATTGCACCCAGTATATGTGTAAACTCAACGTTCAAAGGTTTTATGTATATATTAAATAAAAAGTGTGAGGTCCATAAATCACCGGTCATAACCATCCTTCTCTATACATATGAGATTTGGACACTTCTATTTCAGGCAAGCAAAAAGATCCAGGTATTTCTCCTCTTCATCTCTTACTGGGAGTACAAAACCTATGAGTATGTATGAAGCAAGGTCTTTTGAGCTGACAGGTATCTCTCTGTGCCACTTTTAAGTGTCAAAAGATGGCATGATTTAGCACAACAGCCACTGCAAGACCAACTTGCATGACAATGTTGATGACAGACACAAGCAGGGACAGCAACATATGAATCAGTCAACATAAAGAGTGAATGGACATGACAATGCTAGAACTCTCCTAAGAGTCACCATCAACAGATCATTCTAAAGGAAGTTGTCTGCTTCTTCTGCCCTGGGGTTCATTCAATGATGATTAAATACAAAGTTTGTGCCTAAGATGTCAATGCAGTAAAATGTTACAGTGTTCAATGTAAAATATTCAAAAACAAAACATGAGATCTAAATAAATAAATAAAAGAAATAAACATTAAGTATGTACATGAAAATTAACCCACAACTGACACTTATGATTGGTGCTTACAATCATCAGGCAATATTGAAGAATAGAGTCACAGTTTCTCATTTCTGCCTGATGAGTGTGACCCAGAACATGAAACTGCTCTACAATTTCTTTTATTTTTAATTTAATATAAACTGGAGTTTTTTTTTTGCCTTGTTTTTAGATGAAAAATACAAAACAGGCATTTTCTAAATCTTCTATTAAAAAAGAATGTGACTTACTAGAAACCTCAGTCGTTTAAAATTGAAAGTTTTGCAGCTTTCTAAGTGATCAGCTAATCGGCCAGGTGTGGTAATTACAACGTGTGGTTGGTCAGTCAACTTCAGCCCCTGATTTGTCATATCTAACAAGATAAACAAAACAAAAACAAATTAAATTGAATAGCTATTCAATAAAATACAAAAAATGTTTCAGATTCAATATTAAAACATTAAACAATATTTATTTTTAGGACAAAAACATTCATTTGGAAATGATCAAGAAAACTGTTTTCATTCAATCGATATGAGTTCCTGATTTCTCAGGTCAAGATAATCTCAATGTATAATTATTCTAAGATTAAAAATGAAATCTACAATGTTTCATGCCAGAACAATAATCAGATCATTAGAGTTATTCATACTATCTGATTTAATAATCTAATTGAATCTTCTTTCTTTCATTTTACAACAGAAATTTTATATTATTTTGCAATAATACCAAAATTTGTAATTATAATTTTATCTAGATTAACATTCTGAAACAAAATTTGCATTCAAAATTTTTTTATCTATAATCATGATAATTTAACCAAGATTTACAATTGTAACTATTTTACTCAGACTCATAATTGTAATAATTTTAAAAATAATCGTCATACATTTATCAGGATTAAAAACAGTAATAAGAGGTTGCCTTATTTAATCACATCAACACCACTTGAGTTATTTAATACTAGCAGTATAGCCCTGCATTGCTCGGGTGTAATGAAAGCTCAGACTCTTTGGACGTTGGTCCGAAAAACTAAAAAGCAATAGTTGTTTGCAGTTAAAGCGAAACCGTAGACTGAAAGAAAAATGAATGGATGTAAGTCAAATTTTGATTTCCTGGTATGGATATCAAATTTTCTGCACTATTGTAAGAATTGCAACCCTGAAACTTCTGAATATTGTTTCTTATGTCTTTGTCTATGAGTGTATCAAATTTGATTAAAATCGGACCACTCTTTCTATAACCTGATTTTTTTCGATTATCGATTTTTGATATTTATCGGAGATACTTCGACACAAAACCTAGCTAAGAACACTCACAGGCGCTTATAGTA
Source organism: Ascarosepion bandense (assembly GCA_037127315.1). NCBI lineage: Eukaryota > Metazoa > Mollusca > Cephalopoda > Sepiida > Sepiidae > Ascarosepion > Ascarosepion bandense. The sequence continues at coordinate 1,719,939 of JBBBDQ010002285.1, forward strand.
CAACTGTGTAAATTTTCAAGAAAATCGGTTCAGCCGTTTCAGAGTCTATAGGTAACGGACACACACACACAGACAAAGTTCCATTTATAAATAAGTTTAGATCAAATTTAAATCTCTTTAGAAAATAAACAAATGTAGTACCAATGTGAGGATTTTATACTAGTTTGTGTTTTTATGACTTCAGTCAGTGAAATTCCATACATGATACACACTTGGACGATCATGTCTCTTTCAATTCATGACTGACTAGGCAGAAAATTTTCCCACAGTAGGTTGACATTTCTTTCTGCAGTAGACTGGTTGCCAAATGAGGCTATAGAACCCAATGGATATCAACTTGGAATGACAAATCGGGGGCACAGAGTTCGAATTCCAGTTGAATTCCTTGCATTTACTTGCGCACAAATACCCTTGGGAAAGGTATTAATCCGTCTCTTCCCTCCAGTTATGACTTAAATAATAGGACAGATTAGGTTCTATAGCCTTGGTCGGCAACCAGTCTACCACAGAAAGCAATGACAACCTACTGTAGGATAATCTTCTGCCCAGTCAGTCATGTCTCTTTCAAGACATGATCGCCCAAAGTGTGTATCACGTATGGCACTTAACTGATTCAACCCATAGCTGGATGGAGAAGAGATGGATTAATACGTTTGCCAAGGCTATTTACATATAATTAAATGAAACAAATTCAAATGAAATTCAAACTCAGTTTTCTGAGTTTGAATTCCGAGCCAATATCCACTGCACAACAATGCATATTTTATGACTTATCAACCCTTAATGGGTTAAAACTTATTTTAGATTGTAGGCTTAATTTTGTTTTTTGTTTTTTGAGAGTGAATCCTACACTTCTTTTAGAATGACAATGACAGGACCAGATTCAAGTTATATTTAACCCAAGTTGATGAAACGATGAATTCTTACTTTTCCCAGGGGTATCTACATGTAAGTGAATGTATAGGACTTTCTAAGTCGATATGAGATGTGTGATACAGATATAGTTCTTAAAGATTTATTATCAGTAATTTTAAAAATATAAGATATGCTACTGACTCAGAAAGAAAACTACAGAACCTCTTAGAAAAGGTGATAGAAGGATGCAAGAAAAAGGGATGAACCATCAACTGCAAGACAAGGTATTGCCATCAGTAAGAGAAGTCGTCCAATATGTGAGTTACGAATTAAAGATGTAAACATCAAGTAAGTGCAGACATTTCAAAATTCATAAAGTGTAAAAACAGAGAATGAAAACTGTGACACAGAAATCTGAAGTACACATTCGGACTAGCAAAAGAAGCATTTCAAAAGCTAAACAAGGTTTTGAGAAAGAGAAAAATTTTGTTAGAAACAAAGAAAAAAACGTGCTGGATTGCTGTATGATATCCACCTGTTATCTACTGTCTCCCCACTGACGAGATGCGGCCTCCCTTTGTCTGTTCTATAAATACTTTCATGGCTTCTGCTCGAACGAACTTAACTCACTGGTACCTTCTCAACAGGTGTTTACTCGTGCAACCAGATTGGCAACTGGGTCCCACCCATTCACAGTTAGAATAACCAAATGCAGACGACAATTTTACTCCTGCAGCTTCTTCTCTTGCACTTCCCGCCTGTGGAACTCACTCCCATATTCTTGCTTTCCTGACGGCTACAACCTCCAGGAATTTAAATGCAATGTCAATACTCATCTATTAACCACTTGACTCTAGTTCTTTCCCCACCCCGTATATCCTTTCCTTTCTTTCCACCTTTGAAACTGTCATCGCACCTGCATTCTCATCCTTCTATTGCTCCTTTCTAACTGGTTTGTCTTCCTCTTCACTCTCTTCTAATTAATCTTTTTACACTTATGTAGCCCCCTGCACATCAGTGGCATTACCGTCTTGCTCGGGGTGATACAATTTTTAAAAAAATATACTTCCTCTGGGAACCAACAATGACAAAGATAACAATTTCAACGGTGAACTAATTGCTTCTTTGTTGAAAACAAATGGCAAACAAAATGTTGTCGGTCATAAAATTAAGATAAACAGATACCTACTATTGGACACTAATCTAAAACACGCAAATCTAGATAATGTTTACAGTATTTACATCATTCGAACTATTATCCTCATCTTTGTTGCCATTCATATGATGTTTCGGCCGTTGTACACTCCAGTCTTTCTCAGGTGCAAGGAATTTCTAACTGAACCCTTTATTACAATCAAGAGAGTATTTCATCCTCATTCCTTGTGTAAAGCATCGATTGGAAGTCATGAGTTATCTCCCTCTAACCCTACAAGTTACAATGGTCGAAACATTGTACAAATGGCAACAAAGATGAGGACAATAGTCTAAAAAATGTAAATACTGTAAATACTCCCTCATCTCAGAAATATAGACAAATAGAATGATCTATTATTAAACGTCATACAAATGACAACAAAGATGAAGACAATAGTCCAAATAATGTAAATACATAAATACTACCTCATCTCAGAAATATAAATAAATAGAATGATCTATTATTAAACATTGTACAAATGGCAACAAAGATGAGGACAATAATAATGTTATCTATCTTTCAATTAAAAATGACGAAATATACTGAACCCAATGTGAATCAAAATACTGTAAGAGAATACTGTAAGCCAGTTTGTTATCAGAAACTCTAAGTCTTTAAGGAAAGGGAGAACATGCAATTAAAAACACTTTCCTCTTACTTTCTCAAACAGGTATTTTCCTAGTAATCTCCCTTTGTTGTTGACTCTTTAATAGAAAATGTAGCCATCTTGTTAGTTTATCAAAGTCTGAAAAGGTTTCATGTCATCTTGTTATCACTTCAGAGCGCTTTCACAAAAGCTAATGGAAAAATTTTAAACTACATTGAGTTCACATATATTGCTTAAATTTTACTACCTTTTTTGTAGCTATTTATGAATTAATTTATTTCTATATTTAAAATTATTTTAATAATGTGTATCCAAGAAAAAATAACTGATAAAATCAACAGATGTCATACTTAAATAAAGATATTCCATTTGTCTTTACTCACTTATCTCCTTAATATTGTGGAGAGAGTGGGACAGATCTGGTGGAATTACACACACACACACACACACACACACACACATCAAGGCCGGCAGTCACTTCTGTCCTCAACTCAGTCTGACTGCCAAACTGTGTCTAAATTGTCTCTGTGACAGATGACATCACTTAAATAGTTCATTTACACCTGGTTTTTCAGTTAAACTCTATACCATCTTGGGCATTGACCCTTTTTTTTTTAATCTCTGTCTATCAAAACAACAATTCTACCTCTACAACAGTTGTGCTCTGCACCCAGTGACATATCCTTGTGCAGAATGCAAAATACACTTCTTGGCAAAGTTATATCATTTTCACTGGCAATTATGAATGATCTCCAGCATTATTCCACACCGGCCAAGGTATTATACAACATTATCTTATATGGCAGTGAATGTTGAACAATCTCAAGATTTCACAGGCAGAGTGAGCAAGCAACATAGAACTCAAAAAAAAAAAAATGACAACAGAAAGAACACTTAGAATCAGGAAAAAATAGCTTAAAATCCTTGGAAACATAAGGAAGAAAGGCTTGAAAAAATATAACCCTCACAGAGCATATAAATAGCAGAATGAGAGACCAGAGCTTAGTAAAAGAAGAAAAATTACTAAAGGGCACAAGAGATAGGAAGATGTGAAGAAACATGATTGCCTATGTCCTGAAGGTCTGGTTTATTTTATAGCATACCAACCTCAATGAATCATTTAATATAGACAAGATTTTTACAATATATTCATATGAATAAAATAAGAACTATTCTTTGTGAGAAATCAATTTGTAGATCGTGTTTCATTGACATATTTTTGTAAAGAGGGTTTGTCATAGCCAGATGTATTGCTGGTATATTATTTTATTTATTTTTTTTTTTTTTTAACATATTGCTGGTAATATCTTTTCCTTCAAAAATATATTACTGGTAATATTTTTCTTCTCTATAAAAAATGTTACTGGAATTTTTATATTTTTATATTTCCATAATGTTTTGACCCTAGTTTGGGGATTAAATGTTTGCTCATTGATGGAAGTCTAACAGATGCTACCACCCCAAAACAGGTTACACCTGAGAACAATTGCAATTAAGGGGTGTTTCCAAACTTCTCAAAACCTCCCAATCGAAGACCATGCTGCCAGATGCAGTTAAACTTCATAACCAGAAGGCCTCATTCTGCTGGAGGTGCTGTTGGCATATTCTGAAACCCCAGCTGATAGGGCAGTATGTCCTTAAGGGTTGTAAGAAATAGAAGACAACATAGTATTAATATTTGTCAGTTCCGTCTTTTTGTTTAGTGGCATATCAACTATTCGTCTACGGATATATCATGTTGAATACACCAGTTCCCGTCTGATCACCAAAGTTAAGCAACATCAAGCTTGGTCAGTACTTAAATGGGTGACCCTTTGGGAATACCAGGTGCTGTAAACGTAAGGACCAAGAATGGTCCAACAGTCCACCAGTCCTCCAGGTTTGTTACAGAAACAGCAACAAAAATTTGCTGCCCTATGCACCATCTGGTGTTATGGAAAAATGATGATGATGATGTCAACTATTCGCATGTTATTTAATGCCAAAAACGCCACAAATTATTGTTACAACAAATGTATATGTGTGAAAGTAGTAATGGTACAGTGTTAGTATTTTAGTAACTATTTGTGGGTGTATGTTTTTTAAATGTATAGTTTTATTTCATAAAACTTAAGTATTACCCCTTCAAAACTTTTGTTCCTAGGTGTGCTGTTGCTTAAAAAGGTTGAGAAACCCTGATCTAGCCCCTTAGAGTTTTCAGTTTGAAATTCCATGAGAGTGACCCAGATTGACAAACACCTGATGAAAGCCAGAAGGAACAATGACTGAAATATTGTGATAGCAACAACAAAGATGAGGACCTTCCACAAAGTTAAATCACTATTTTAAAAAAAAGAAAAAAGTGTTATGGCCATGACATAAATGATTCCAACCAAAGTCTCTGATTTAATATCTGCCTGATTTCATACTCATATCAAGACCTAATCACCTGTCCAATTTTGCACCAAAGCTCTTTACGACCACAGCATGGGAGCAGCTATTTAATGAACACACATGAATAATGAAAACAATAGAACCACAAATCCAGGAAGTGGACAGTATATTAAAGCCAACTGACCAGCACTACTTTTTTGGAGCCAAGTCGACAACTTTATCATGGCGGCTGGTAGGGTGGGTGGTCAAATTAGATGATAATAAACGCACAAATGTGATAAATAAAACTTGATGACAGAAAGCTGCTATTTACAGGATGTTTGTCAACATGTCGTCTCACCTAGACATGAAAATGGCCTAGCTTGATACTTCCTCCACGGACCAACTAATTGACATTAAATGGTCAGTTTATTGCAATAATATTTTGAATTTCATTATCCTGTGATCATTATGACAGAATCTCCATAAACCTTGACCATTGTTCAGGCAGTGTTGTCAATGCCGTATATTAAATCGTAAAATCCTGAGCTTTAAGACCAGTACCAAACTATAGATAAATATAAAAAGTAAACTCATCTTTATGTATAGTGAATTATACCTTTAAAATGCTCGTCAATAGCACATGGCCTAGTGTATATAGATGTTGTTTAGTTCCAGTGACTTAACCCAAAGAGTTCTGAGTTCAATACCTGGCTACAGCTGTAGTGAACAAATACCTTTACCTTTTGTTTTTAATCATTTCACCCCCAAGCAAGGCAGTACCGCCACTGATGTGCAAGGGGGCTACATAAGAGAGTAAAAGTTTAAGCAGAAGGAGAGTAAAGAGAAAGACAAACCAGTTACAGGGGGTTTCAGAGAAAGGGCAAGAAAAGGATGGGAACAAAGGTGTGAAGACAGTTGCAAAGGTAGAGAGGAAGGAAAAAGAAAAATATACACGGGGTGATGTAGAAAGGACTGAAGTCAACTGGATAAGAGATGGGAATTGACATTGCATTTAAATTTCTGGAGGTTGTAGCCATCAGGAGACAACTATAGAGAAGGGAATTCCACAGGCGGGAAGTGCGAGGAAAGAAGCTACTAGAGTAGAATTGTCGACCACATTTGGTTGATTTAACTGTAAAAGTTTGGAACCTTGTTGCCAGTGTGGTTGCACGAGTAAATTCTTGTGGAGGGGACACCAGTGACTTAAGTTCATCATAGCAGAAGCCATGAAAATATTTGTAGAAGAGACAGAGGGAAGCTACATCCCGCCATTGAGAAAGTGGCAGCAAGGTCAGGACCAATCACATTACAGATTCTCCTTTAGAGCCTGTCGAGAACTTATAGAGCATTGAGTTAAAAGGGAGATAACTATATGACATCCAGTAGTGGCATTGCACAGGGAACAACAACGTGCTACTCCAGTGATCGAAATAAAAGAGTCTGGGTCAAAATTGCTAGTACCTGAAGAAAGCCTGGGCATACAACAACCAAAATATCATAAACATGGCAATAAAGATGGAGGACAACAGTTCGAACAATGTAAATAATGGAAATTTTTCTCGTCATAGACTAAAATTTTCTTTTTTTTTTTTATCTAAACATCAACAAAGCAATTTTCTAAAGTTGTAATGAGTTTTTGAATTTATTAAAAAAACAGATTTTATCGTCTTTATATCTTTTTTTGTGTTATGTCTCTTCAGAATTTTTTTTTTTTAATCGTTTCACCCTAAGGAAGGCGTTCCACTGCCACTATTTCACAGGGGGTTACATAGGGGAAGTGGTGAGAAAGAGTGATTAGGAGGTTACATAGAGGAAGGTGACTGGAAAGAGTGGTTAGATATAGGAAATGTCAGGAGGGTGATAGACGGATAAGAATAGCAAGCATGAGGGTTGGATAGATGGGAAGAGTGTTTGAGAGAATGGATGCGAGTTAGTGTGTTAGGAGGTGTCTATTGACCTTACATCTCCTGGAGATTGTAGCTGTCGGGGAAGCAAGTGTATGGAAGGGAATTCCATAGGCGGGAAGTGCAAGGAAAGAAGCTGTTAGAGTAGAAATTGCGTTTGCGTCTTATCTGTTTCACTGTAAAAGGTTGGGACCTAGTAGTTAATCGAGTATCTCGTGCAAATCCATACCTAGGGGACACCAGTGATCAAAGTTCATAGGAGCAGAAGCCGTGAAAGTATTTATAGTAGAGGCACAGGGAAGTCACCTCACACCGGTGAGAGAGTGACTGCAGCCGGTTTGCCAACTCGGTATCGATCACCTGTAGGCAATTATGCCCATCCACATGTTCTTGCCTCTTGTAGCTCTTAAAATAAACTTTGTCTTTCTCTTATTTCTCCCAAAATCTGTCCTGCCATCCATTTACTCAAGCTCACTAAGTGTTTTGCGTTGTTTTCCCCTGTCCTCCTTTTTCTCTTGTTCTCAATCTGCCCAGTAAGTATGGCTCTCCTCAACTTCCTTTCTCTTGTAGCTCTTAAAATAAATTTTGTCTTTCTGTTATTTCTCGAAAACCCTGTCCTGCCATCCATTTACTCAAGCTCATTAAGTATGTTTTGTGTTGTTTTCCCTTGTCGTCCTTTTCTTTTGTCCTCCATCTGTCCCGTGGGTATGTCTCTCCTCAACTTCCTTTCTCTTGTAGCTCTTAAAATAAACTTTGTCTTTCTCTTATTTCTCCCAAACCCTGTTTTTCTATCCATTTACTCAAGCTCATCAAGTATGTCATGTGCTGCTTTCTCTGTCCCTCTTTTCTTCAATCTGTCCTGTGAGTATCAGATTTACCAAACCTTCCTTTCTCATTATGTGCCCCAGAAATTTCAACTGCCTCTTCTTGATACATAAGTTTCCTTTTTGTTTTTATTTTCTACAAAACCTGTTCAGTCCATGGTGTCCTCCAAATCCTTCTCAGATTTCTTCTTCATCTTCTTCTATGTGCCCTGTCCCTTCAGGACGTAGATGATCATGGCTTTCCATGTCTCTCTCTCTCTCTCCCTGGTGGCTCTTAGCATGCTTTCTCCTGTTACCCCACACAACCCTTGTTCTCTCATCCACCCGATCAGGCCCTTCAAATATGTTATCTGCTGCTTTCCCCTGCCTCTTTTACCCTCTATCTGGCCTGTTAGTATCAGGTTTTCCAAGCCCTCCTTCCTAATTGCATATCCCAGGAACTTTAGCTGTCTCTTCCTGATGCTCATTATTAATTTCCTTTTAATTTCCATCCTTCCCAAAACCTCATCATTGCTCACATGCTCAATCCATGATATTCACAGCATCCTTCTGTAGAACCACATTTCAATTGTTTCAAGTTTGTATATCTCAGTTTTTGTTAATGTGACAGTAAAGAGGACAATAGCCTAAAAAATATCAATAGTGTAGATAGTTACAATACCTTGCCTCAGAAATATAGGCAGATCCTGAAGAAGGCCAATCAATACAAAGTGTGAAACATTGTAAAGATGATAATAAAAATGTTTTATGACTGGATTTAAATGTGATTTTATTAAGTGTGGGTTGTTTGGATTTAATGTACATGGCCTCCAATTAAACAACATTTCTCAGAAAAACAAACATGTAGGTAATATCAGACAGATTTTAGTCAACAATACAATAATCCTTATTCTTACACACAGTAAAAAGAACCTTCATATATTGGAGGCCATCTACATTAAATCCAAACCCACACTTAATAAAATCGTGTTTAAATCTGGTCATAACACATTACATTGCATTTGAATACATGGTTCTGTTGTCATTTCGCGCTATCATGTGGTGTGACGTCATAAAACCGCATTGCAAATTTGCGAACTGCGTTTGTTATTTTTGGTAACTATTGTCATTGATTAGTGGAGTTTTATGTCAACACAAAATAAAATCATCAGTGATTTTTTTTTTTTTTAATCATGTCACCTCAAGCAAGGCATTCCACTGCCACTATAGCACAGGGGGTTACACAGGATAATAGATGAGTTAGAATGTACATAGGGGGAGAGTTGAAGAGAATGGGAGGGTTAGTGTGTTAGGAGGTGTCTATTGACCTTACATTTAAACTCCTGGAGGTTATAGCTGTCAAGGAAGCAAGCAAGCAGAAGAGAATTCCACAGGCGGGAAGTAAGAGAAAAGAAGCTGTTGGAGTAGAAATTGCGGTTACATTTCATCGGTTTCACTGTAAAAGGGTGGGACCTAGTTGCTAACCTAGTATCTCGTGCAAACTCACACCTAGGAGGCACCAGTGATTTAAGTTCATCAGAGCAGAAGCCCTGAAAGTATTTATAGAAGAGGCACAGGGAAGCTACGTCACGCCGGTGGGAGAATGACTGCAGGCGGTCAGCTAAGTCGGTATCAATCACGTTACAGATTCTTCGCTGTATTTTGTCAAGAAGCCCGAGGAGAATAGTAGGGGCACCCGACCAGATGTGGCAACAGTATTCAAAACACGGGCGGATGGTAGATTTGTATAAGTGCAGGATAAATTCAGGCAGAAAGAATTGATGGTGGATGTTATTGTATTACTGTCTTAATAACCTCTCTGAAGATGGCTCATGTGAGCCAAAAGCTTAGAACCAAATTAATAAAACATTATCCAAATGTTGGAGAATTTTTGTCTTTATTTTCAACTGAAATTAAAGCCAAAATACTACGTTTAGAACTGCTCATGATTAAACATAATAGACATTGTCTCTTATATTTAACAGTATATGTTATATGTGTGTGTGTGTGTGTGTGTGTGAATGAAGAGGAAAGGAAAACTTATCTTTGCTTATGTGTTTCATACAATCATGTTTTTTTCAAGAAAATGGTACAATTTAACATGACTTTTCGTTTTCTTTTTCTTTATTCTCATTGTCTTTTAGTTATATCTGAAATTTTACAGGCACATTTCACATAAATGTGTGTGTGTGTGTGTGTGTGTGTGTGTGTGTGTGTACATGAAAGTTTCCTTTGAAATCATATATCAAATGAATAACTCCGCTACTTTACGTTTGCATTAAACTTGTAGCTCTTCTTTGGAATTATCTGTCAGTTAGACTGATGATTAGATTTAACTTGGATGAGGAAAAAAATGAGAAATCATCAGAAAGCAAAGATATTTTTTTTTATTAATCTCTTTTTGACAGAAGTCACAGATTTAAACATGCAAGAAAATATTCTACACATCAAAAAAAATAATTGAAAAAAAAATAAAGAGTTCCTTTATAAATTATCCAAGATTCATACAAATATTAACACAAAATTATGTTGTTTTTTTAAATCTAATATATATATATATATATATATATATATATATATATATATATATATATCCCACCCTTTTACAGTGAAACCAATAAAATGCAACCGCAACTTCTACTCCAACAATTTCTTTTCTCACACTTCCCGACTGTGGAATTCTCTTCCACATGACTGCTTCCCCGACGGCTACAATCTCCAGGAGTTTAAATGAAAGGTCAATAGACACCTCCTAACAAACTAACTTTTATTCTTTCAAACACTCTTCCCACCCACCCAACTATCTATCACCCCCCTTCTGACATTTCCTATATCTAACCACTCTTCCTATTTACCTTCCCCTATCTAGCCCCAAGCACAATAATGGCAGTGGAATGCCTTGCTTGGGGTGAAATGATTAAAAAAAAATATATATATATATATTTAAAAAAATAAAAACATTAGTTTCACTTACGGATTATCAGACACTAACAACAAGCAGTATATTAAATTTTGTGTGTGTGTGTGTGTGTGTGTATATATATATATATATATATATATATATATATATAGTCATCCGCAAACAGATCTGTTTCACTGTATCACAGCTCATCAGTACGATTAGACTCCGATTGCTTATATATCTAAACTTATTTATAAATGGAACTTTGTGTATGTATGCATGTCAGTTACCTATAGACTCCGAATCAGCTGAACCGATTTTCTTGAAAATTTACACAGTTGTACTATAAGCATCTGCAAGTGTTCTTAGCTAGGTTTTGTGTTGAGGTACCCCCGATAAATATCAAAAATTGATAATCAAAAAAATCAGGTTATAGAAGGAGTGGTCCGATTTTAATCAAATTTGATACACTCATAGACAAAGACATAAGAAATGGTATTCAGAAGTTTCAAGGTTGCAGTTCTTACAATAGTGCAGAAAAATCAATAATATATATATATATACAAGCTTTCATTACACCTGAGCAATGCCAGGCTATACTGCTAGTATATATATATATATACTATTGACACCCGAACCATCTAATACCAAAAATAAAAATAAATGTAGAAAAAGGAAGGTAATATGGTTTAACCCCCCATGCTGTAGTCAGTCAGTTAAGTGCCATACGTGATACACGCTTGGGCGATCATGTCTCGAAAGACTGACTGGGCAGAAGATTATCCCGCAGTAGATTGCCATTGCTTTCTGCGGTAGACTGGTTGCCGACCAAGGCTATAGAACCCAATCTGTCCTATTATTTAACTCATAACTGGAAGGAAGAGACGGATTAATACCTTTCCCAAGGGTATTTGCGTGTAAGTGAATACAATGGATTCAACTGGAATTCGAACTCGGCTCCCCGGTTTCTCGTTCCGAGCCGATATCCACGGTACCACAACGCACATCTCCATGCAGTAGACTAACTAATATTAATATAGGAAAATATTTCTCAGGTTAATAGATTAATATTTCAATAGCAACAATCCCCTAAGGAAAATCTTTAATAGGAACACATTAAAAATTAGCTATTCCTGTACCCCAAATATGGACGATATCATTAATTCTCACAATAAGCAGATTCTAAAGGATTTATATAATACCGATTTTAAGTCCGGAATTTCTAATGAATGCAACTGTAGCTCCGTGAGTATCTGCCCGGTGGAAGGCAAGTGTAAATCCACCCAGGTAATCCACGAAGCTCAAATCTCACCATCCAACAACAGAAAAAATTACCTATATTGGTATATCCACGGGGGCTTTTAATCAACGTTATTACTATCATAGATATTCCTTTTCTAACCCAAATCAGAAATACCAAACAGCCCTTCACAAAGATTTTGGAAAATGAAGGAAGAAGGGCTAAACCCCATAGTTAGTTGGAAACTGATAGGCTCAGCTCATACCCCTATGAATTTTCACCATAGATGCAATCTATGTTTACAAAAAAAAAAAATACAAATATTAAAATACCCTAACCAGCACCTACTCTTGAATTTAAGAATTCATAAGCAAATGCTGCCATAAGGCAAAATTTGTGAATTTTTATACTTAGGATTTAAATTTAAATTTAGTCCAGGAAAATAAATTAATTTTTAATTGATTAATTAATTAATTTAATTTTTAACTAGTAAATCTGAACCCCACTACCAATGACTGATCCCAGCCTTATAAATTATTTCTTCCTTTTTTTCCTATCTTAATATCTATCATTTAACAAGTAAGAATCCGTTGACAATTTTTAGCCCCCATTTTTTCCTGCACTTTTATATATTTTTTTGCACCTTTATATTTTTTTTTTTTTGTTTTTTTTTCTGAAGGTTCTTATTTCAATTTTGTTGGTCATAACAATTTTTTACTCATTTAACTTCCCAGGGCTTTGTTATAAATGTATATGTACCTATATTTTTTTATATTTTTTATTTTATTTAATTTCATATTTTTTTATATTTTTTATATATTTTTTATAACATTATTTTTTATATTTTTTTTTATTTATTTTTAATACTAAATCCAATTTACCTTTACATATTAAGATTAGTTTTGATTAACTCTTACCAAGGCCCTTACAATAAATATAATAAAATATAATAAATTTTCATTCCTTTCGTACTAAGCCGCCTTTAAATAGTTTCTTAAACTCTTCAAATATAATTAAAATCGAATTTAACTCATAAATTGCGAATATCCTTCAGTTTTTTAAGTAAATTAAGTTCAGGAATGTGTATGTGCATATATGTGTATGTGTGTATATGTGTATGTGTATATATGTGCATGTGTGTATATGTGTGTGTGTGTGTGTGTAGGCTTTTATATGCATGTGGTTATGTATATGTGTGCTGTGTATTTTTATATATATGTGTATGTGTGTGTATACACTTGTTGAATTGATATACTCCTTAAGTTAAAATTTTTTTATTTTATTCTTTTTTATGTTTTATTAATTTTTTATTGATTTTTATAGATTTTTAAATTTTTTTTTAATTTAAATCTAATTTTCAAATTTATATTTAAATTTAGTTTTGTATGTCAAATCTTTTCTAAAAAATTTATTTCTTTAAAATTTGTCCCAGTTATTTAAACTAAAAATCACTATGATTTATTTTTCAACATGATTGATAGCAATTTCCCTTGTTTCTATGGAGATAAATTTTTTCTTTTCTTAGCTTACTTCTCTGTCAACCACCCCTTCCCCCCCTTTTTTACTTCTTTCCTTTTTCGCTTTCTTATTTTCTTCTCCCCACTACCATTTCTTTCACTCAGACAACTTTTAACTCTCGACTCAGTTAAGGGGTAGGGGTTTTCAATAAATCTAAAAATAAAAATCGACATAGATATCTATCTGCTTTCTTATTAATCCCACCCCTTTAATTTTTACTGAAGAATTTTTTTTTTTTTTAAAAGCTTCCACCGGTATAATATCTTTATTCATTTTGTCATTTGGTTTTTTTAAATAAAATTCATTTGCTGAGAATGCAAGAATTTTCTGGTAGAAATGGCCATCCAACGAATTTGAACATGGGAATTTTGTTTTATTTTATAATTGGCTCTGTAATTTGAATATAAATAGCATTGAGCCCTCCAATGATCATATAATATTAATTTAATTAATATTAATTAGAATCAGGTTTTTGGGATTTACCTACCTGCTTTTCCTTTTGGATTAAAGTTATATATACACACACACACACACACACACACACACATATATATAAATACCCAAACACACAATCATACATATATACAAATATACACACACATTCACAAACACATACAATCGTGCACATATATGCATATACATACACACATGTATACAAACACATACACACGTATACAAACACACACACGTATGCACATATATGCAAACACACATACGTACGCACATACATGCACACATATATTTATATAAAGGTTGGTTACTCATATTTAAGGTACCCATCAACTTCGGTGGCTGCAGACGCTTACTCAAGGAACACTTGTGTTTGTTCAACACCAACAAAGTCCACCTAAGGTTAATACTGCAACTAATCTGAGCAGACCTTAGGTACAGTTTCTGGGAGAGAGCGTATTATCTAGTGTGAACATCTGTCTGAACAAGGTCAAGATGCCCAAACTCTCAGTCACCATGACTTGTGATTTCATGCTAGCACAACCATCGACAGCTCCTCAAAAGGTAGCCATCAAGCAATTTCACTCACAAGGTCTGGGTCAACCCATGGTATGGTTTTCAGGCACTTTTTAAAGGTGGCCCTCCCTGGGATCATCTCATATTTACACGTTTCAATAGGTGGCAAGTCAAACTGTGTGAGACTGTGGTGTATGCATGCCCAATGTAAGTCATTAATATTGTTTTTGATTATTAGTGTTGGGCATGCAATCTCCCCCAAAGGGCATGAGAATTTATAGATGGCATTTTATTTTACGAGGATTGATGAGGCCTGGATAACTAAGTTCATAGTTGTAGATTTTTCTAACAGATTATAGATTTTGTGTGTATGTATTGCGGAGTTACGCTTTTAATTGCTTTTTTATTTTATCATCTTGTATCATTAGGATGCATTTAGTTACGCTAGAATAAGTTAATGGAGTGTTTACTCTTGTTTGGATCAGAGAGGGCATCATTTTTCTAAATTTCCTTAAGGGTAATTTTATTTGTTCATCGGCAACACAAATAGGGAAATAATTATGTTTTGTTTGATATTACCAAATGTTTAAAGAGATTACTCCAGCTTGGTAAATCCAGTTTTTTATAACAGTTATTTTATATCTGTGAGGATATTCTCTTTTGTAAACAAGTAAACAAAAGTTTCTGCTCAAGATTTTTTCTAAATGTGACATGCTAAAATCATGGCTACTGGTATTGACTAATAGATCAACTTGATGTATTTTTAATATTGAGTCGTTAAGTAAAGTGTGCAACCATTTCTAGCATCCTAATGTATACATGATACACATTTGGGCAATCATGTCTTAAAAGAGACATGACTAAGCAGCAGATTTTCCCAAAGTAGGTTTTCATTACTTTTTGCAATAGAATGGTTGCCAACCAAAGATAAAGAACCCAATCTGTCCTGCTATTTAATCTATAGCTGGAGGGTTAAGCAACAGATTAATACATTTCCAAAGGATATTAGTGCATAATTTAATGCAACAAACTCAACTGGAATTCAAACTCAGCTCTGATTTCTTATTCCATGCCGATATCCACGGCACTACAACACAAAAAAGCCAACAGAAACATCATATAGTTCAATACACCATACAACAAACACTTAAAACAAATATAGGAAAAATATTCATTAAAGATATACACAAACACTTAAAACAAATATAGGAAAAATATTCATTAAAGATATACACAAACACTTAAAACAAATATAGGAAAAATATTCATTAAAGATATACACAAACACTTCACCCAAATCAAGTACTTTCTTTAAGATATTCAACAAAAACACAGTAAAAATCAGCTATAGTTGCACCGAGAACATGACACAAATAATAAAAGGTCTCAATGGGAAAACAATCAACGAACCGTATTAACAAATTAAGCTATGTTGAATAAAGAATGAATGTTCAGCAAACAATTTCATTTAATGAACAATGTCATATACCAAGCTACTGTAAAATCAGCAGATAATGATGTAAAAATAGACATGTTTAACTAAAGAAGCCTGGAAATAGAAACTACATACACAAATCTTCCTTTAAAATCAGTAAATGCTCAAACAACAAAATAGTCTGAACACATATGGAAAATTAAAGACAAAAAGCACTAAAGTCACCAAAAATTACATATATTCTTATTAATGGACTAAAAAACACATCCTCCAGAAAATATTCATGGGAGTTGCAACTTGCCAAGATTTTGGCAATAGAAAATGAACCAGGAAATACAGATTAAAAAAATCCAAGAGAAGTTTTTTCAGGCTATTCTTTAGATACTAATGTCTTATTTACATTCTACAAAATACCAAACTTGGTTTTGATATTATTTACTAGAGACCTAGTGTCATTTGGTATGAAAGATTTTCGTTTGGAAAAAGTCAAAAACTGCACCAGAAACAAAAGACGAAAACAAACTTACTCAGTCCTCCTGTTATCACTGTCACACGCAGGTTAATAACTTTTCCAAGAACTTGAAATTGTTCTCCAATTTGAAATGCCAACTCCCTGAAAAATTAGAGTTTAGAAAACTAAATGCACAGATGTTGGGAAAAAAAAAAAAATCAGATCAATATACAAGTAAAAAAAAAAATAAAAATAAAACAATAAACAAATAAAACTTAAAAAGTTACAGAACAATAAAAGAAGTAAATTTATAAGATAAACAATAAACGATGACTCTTCTTTATATATTTCCTTAGGTGATCATGGCTCTCCATTACATCCTGTATGCTGTAACTTTTAATTTCATTTTTGTCATTTCTCCTGAACCCTGTTCTGCCATCCATTTCCTTACACTCCCTCAGTATGTTACGCATTGTTTTCTTGCTTTCAGTCTTACCTGTGAATATCACATTTTTCAAACACTCTTTCCTCATTACGTGCCCTAGAAACCTCAATAGTGTTTTCCAGATGTTAAGTGACCTTTTTGTTTCCATTTACTCTAAAATATTCGGTTATAGTGAAAAGGTTGATTATGCCAGATTTTAATGAATTTTTTTTGTTTTTATTCTTTTACTAGCAGTATAGCTCGGCGTTGCTCGGGTGTAATGAATGCTTTAAAACTAATCCATGGTCCTGCAGCTCAGACTCTTTGTACGTTTGCACGAAAGACAAAAAAGCAATAGTTGTTTCCAGTTAAAGCAAAACCGTAGACTGAAAGAAAAATGAATGGATGTAAGTCAAATTTTGATTTCCTGGTTTCGACATCAAATAAGTTTTTTTTGTTGTAAACTGAATTTTCAAGGCTAAATAAGTCCTCTGAGTAAATGGTATCATGGCTGAGACTAAGAACTACAATTATACCTACTTAGAGCCAAACCCGAAGCAAAAACTAAAATAAAAGAGCTGAAAAAATACAGACATACAGGCAGATAAACAGATACACACACACAAACATTTTGCCTTTTTATATATATATATATATATATATATATATATATATATATATATAAAAATCGAGTTTCTGCACTATTGTAAGAACTGCAACCTTGAAACTTCTGAATATCGTTTCTTATGTCTTTATCTATGAGTGTATCAAATTTGATTAAAATCAGACCACTTCTTCTATAGTCTGATTTTATCGATTTTCGATATTGATCAGGGGTACCTCGACACTAAACCTAGCTAGGAACACTCGCAGACGCTTATAGTGTAACTGTGTAAATTTTCAAGAAAATTGGTTCAGCCGTTTCAGAATCTATAGGTAATGGACACACACAGACAAAGTTCCATTTATAAATAAGTTTATATAAGTACATATATTTTGGCAGCATCTTTTCTTTTAAACAAGGTGCGTTAAACAATAGAGACAACATAGTCTTATATATTTTCTTTTGAATTTTTTCATATTTTCTGATTCGGCTTTTTATTTCCGAATTATATTTGTATTCTATATAATTCACACATCTACGTGAGCACATATCTTTACATGTGCATGTTGTTTACATTATTACTGCCTTTGAATTTGAAAATTTTTCATAACATTTATTTATTTTCTTTTAAAATGCTGTAACACTTCTGCTACACAGCAATATTTGATTTTTAAACTGTAATATAGTCCCTGATGATGAACGATGATGTTCGTAAGTACTAGGACAACTTTTGGACAATTTTTATAAAAATATAATTCAGAAATAAAAAGCCTAATCAAAAATCTGAAAAAATTCAAAAGAAAATATATAATACTATGTTGTCTATCATTTAACACATTTAAAATATTTATATATGTAGTCATCCGCAGACAGCTCATCAGTACGGTTAGACTCCGATTGCTTTTAACCCAGGATTGAAACCTGACCAAATTGACCAAGTCAGCGATTCTACCTCTGAGCTATGGGTGCTCGGTAGAAGAAGGCAGGCTTTTTAGCATGCATATATATATATATATATATATATATGTATATATTTACGGTCGTATCACGTTGAATACACTGGTTCTCGTTCAATCACCGAAGTTAAGCAACGTTGAACCTGGTCAGTACTTAAATGGGTGACACTTGGAAATACCAATTGCTGCAAGCGTTTAGTGATGGATATGCATTGTGGTGCAGTGGATATTGGCTCAGAAAGAGAAACTGGTGAGCCGAGTTTGAAATCCAGTTGAATGCCATGCATTCACTTGCGTGCACTGGTATCCTTGGGAAATGTATTAATCTGTCCCTTCCCTTCAGTTATGGGTTAAATAACAGGGTAGGACTTGGGACCCTGCCCTTAAACAAATCCCAATGAAACTTCCTTTATCGGGGAGGAAGCCGGCTGAACCTGACTAAGATGAATGTGGCCTGCATATATATATATATATATATATATATATTTTCCTCCAGTCATCCTGGTGGGGAGGGGGGATTATTTGAGGTTTTTTTATGTTTTAATGTATAATACTCAATAAGTACATTTTATATTTTGCTTTATTTTTGTTGCTTTGTGTACTTTTGTCTTACATATATATTGTTTAGCATCATTTTTTCCTTGTTCTTTTCCTTCTTTTTCTTAAATGCTTTTCGAGAATTTTATCAATTCTGTTTGTTGAGAATTTTTCTGATTATACTTAATCATGGACAATTACTCCACAAAATCCTCGCTTGGGAAGCAATTTTCAACTTGATTAGTTGTACAAATATGACACCAAACTGACACCTTTTATATTCTTCGAAATGCACCTATATACTTTCCACAAGATTTACATAAGAGCAGATAATTAGAATGTTCTTTTACCATTCCGTTTATTCACAGGGGATTAAGTCTTCCCAGTTATCAGGCATTTTCAGAGATCTTTGGGATTATTGCTGGTAGATTTTTTTAAAAATATACATCAGATTCTGATCAGTTACTTGGCTTTCAACTTAAAGTACTTTCACTTTCTTTTGCACCTGGGCTGTTTTTTTTTTTTTTAAGCAGAGGTATCAGAAGGAACCCATTTCTAAGGTACCGACCATTCATTTTAATGTCACAGTAAACATTCCAATATACTCCAAGTTATATTCATGAGATGCTCATGCTTTCAAGAAAGGGACTATGCACATGCTTTTTTCTTTGAGAAAGGGACTACAAGTGCATGCCTTTGAGGAAGGGTTTATGTGCATGCTTTAGAAAAGGAATTATGCACATACTTGTAATTTAGAAATGTAATTACGTGAACACTGGCTCCTTCAGAAAAAGGCATTACATGAACGCCGGCTCCTTTAGAAAAAGGCATTACGTGAACGCCGGCTCCTTTAGAAAAAGGCATTACGCGTACGCCGGCTCCTTTAGAAAAAGGCATTGCGCGTAAGCCGGCTCCTTTAGAAAAAGGCATTACACGTGTGCCGGCTCCTTTAGAAAAAGGCATTACGCGTGTGCCGGCTCCTTTAGAAAAAGGCATTACGCGTGTGCCGGCTCCTTTAGAAAAAGGCATTACGCGTACGCCGGCTCCTTTAGAAAAAGGCATTACACATGTGCCGGCTCCTTTAGAAAAAGGCATTACGCGTACGCCGGCTCCTTTAGAAAAAGGCATTACGCGTACGCCGGCTCCTTTAGAAAAAGGCATTACGCGAACGCCGGCTCCTTTAGAAAAAGGCATTACATGTAAGTTTGTGCCTTTAGAAAAAGGATTGTATGTATGCTTGTATATTTAGAAATAGGGAGTATGGGTATGCGGCCATCATCAGAGAGGAAAAGCAATATACACAGCTTATTAATTCTGATGTAAGTAAAGTAGACACAATTGTCAGCGGAAACGGAATGATGTGCTGACTGCTATTATTTGAAAAGGCAAAGTGCAGAAAAACTATCAAAATATCAGACATATAAGATTATTAATTTACATCGGACAGACACACCAACATCATTGTTCACACTTCACTGATGCCGAAGTGGCGCAGAAGCCAACGCCAAAACCTCCCGCTTCTCATATTCGTAATATAAAGAATTAACGAAGCATGCCAATCAACCAGTTTGCACTAATTAACTTACAGCACCTACTTACACCTAATGAGAATGACTAGCACATTTTAATGAGCTATAAGTCAAAACTTGAACTATTGGAAATCAGTAATGGAAGAAAAAGCAGCTGCTACTTATATCTGTTGCACATGCTGCTGTTCATCAAAGAATATAAAGAAAAAAATAAAATTTATTTACTCAAAGGCAATATGAATACACATCACATGCGATCTTCCAAAAGACTGGTTTAAAAATTAACCACAGCGTTGCATAATGGTTATAAAAAGAAAAAATGAAATCAGCAAACCAAGGTCTAATTTTAACTGTAACTCATTTTTTTTTTTTAATCCCATCTTGCACATATACAAATCTACCATCCATCCAGGCATCGAATACAGTTGTCATATCTTAACAGGTGCCCCTGCTATTCATCTCCGACTTCTCAACAAAACTAAAGCAGAATCTGCAATGTAATCAATCCTGATCTGACATCTCAACTTCATTCACTTTTTCACTGATGGGATGCAGCTTTACTGTCATTTCTACAAATATTTTCACGGCTTCTGCTCTAACATGCTTAGCTCCCTAGTGCCTCTCCATATAGTTTATTGCTATACCCCAGAACTCCCGCCTGGAGGGGTTTTTTTTCACAGACCCCAAGAAGGAAAGGAATCATTTTAATTCTTTTCTCGTTGCACAAGTCAGATTTTGCACCATTGTGTTTTTATTTACATGCAGATGCAACATGTCATGACTGTGTTTTCTCTTTTCTTTTTTTTTTACGGTTAATGGGGAGATAGTAAAATTGCTAAAACATTTAAACTTCCTAGCTTTTCACATGATTTGTCTGTGGTATTCTCCTCTGGTAGAACTACATTGCTTTCACTTAACTTGTTTTGAAACCATTTCATATTCACCGCCATATAAGAGGGAGACATTTCATAGCATTTCAGTGCTTCTTTTTTGTTTCTTAGTTTAATATTTAATGGATTATTAACTTAGTTTCAGAAAAGCAACTTCCACTATCCTCTATATGCATCCAAATTTGAGTCACAATTTGCATTTTCTGTTACTATACTACCCAGATTGTTTATTGGTATGGCTAACAAAACATTTGCTAATTGCCAATAATTTCAATTTTTATAAAATGGTACAGAAGGATTTCTTTATAGTTGGTTCATATATTTTAATAATTAAGTAGACGTTTATGATTATAGGAATAAAAAATTGTTTTCCTATTTATTTCTTTATAAATTGGTAAATGATAAACATTGAATTAGTTCTAATTGGATTAATTTCTAGTATGTTGTAAATATAAAATTCTTGTAAATAAACAATTTAATAAAATGTTGCTTAATATTTTTGTTATCAATTCTCAAGAACAAAGAAGAAATGTATAAATTCAATTTCCTCAGATGTTTAGGTTTTATTACAGTTCTAATCACTGCTTTTTAAAACTAACATTCCTGAGGATGGAAGGTAGTTAAAATAATAGTGGTGTCAAGGGAAAAAGCCATACTTTTAATGCAGTTTTTTTTTTTTTTCGTTTTGCCAGCACAATAATCCATGTTTGGTGCATTTTCTTCTTGCTTTCATTGACTACATCAACTAATATTCCAATGAATTTTTCTCCTATGATACTGAACAAACCTTACCATGAAAACCGTTTCAAAATTTAAAAAAGAAAAATATTACAAAAAATTATCCTTTTCTCTTAAATTTTAGACTGAAAAATTTAAACATGATAATGCAAGAAAAAAGTTTTGGATAAGCAAATGAAGAATTTTTACTCTTATCTTCAGAGGTAGATTGTTCTCGTTCCAGAGCCATGTCACTTCCAAATGTCTTAGTTGTCTCCATTTAACACAACTATCTAACTTTTTCGTTCACTGCTGCTGTAGCCAAGTATTGAACTCACAACTCTTTGGGTCAAGTCACCAGATGTAACCAACACTTTCATCCATGAACATATAACCCAATGGATAAAAGCATTGGTTGATAAGAAAGTTGTGAATTTAATACCTTCAATTTGAAATTCCAGTCACCTGAAGAAGGTTGGCACGTACAACGTTTGAAACATTATGAATATGGCTACCAAGATGAGGACAACAATATAAATAAGGAGAAAATATTTATCTTGTGATCAACTCAATATTTTAAATCTTGGGAGACTGTACAAGCTCATTGAAAGGATAGGGGCTGCTGAAAATTATTGGCTGAAGAACTTATCAGCACCCCCTCATATAACAGCCATCAAAAAATAACAAAGATTAATTAATGTTACACTTAATTACTAGTCCTGCATTATCATTAAAGTTAATGATTGATAAAATACTGCCGCAATACTAATTACATTATCAACATTGCAATGATATGAGTGACAAATAGGATTCAACGAAAAACCACAATGTATCTTTTATACCCAGGAATAAGCACACCAAATAATATGTATATTTTTATGGGGGTCGGGATTTTTTTTAATGTGGCTTTACACATTTACAAAATTTATATAGACGTGATGTCTACGGCTATATCGTGTTGAATGCACGGGTTCCCGTCCAATCACCAAAGTTAAGCAACATCAAGCCTGGTCAATACTTAAATGGGTGACCATTTGGGAATACCAGGTGCTGTAAATGTAAGGAACAAGAATGGTCCACCAGTCCTCCAAGTTCGGGGGTTGGGTGCAGGGCTAACAACCCTGCCCCATAAAAAAGAGTTTGTTACAGAAACAGCAACAAAATGTTGCTGCCCTATGCATCATTGGGTGTGATGGATAAATGATGATGATGATATAGACGTGATGACAAGACGTCAATCATAAAATCTTTTATTACTTCACAAAAGAATATTTGTTTTGCAATATATTCTTTAATTACTTTACCATTCTTCTCTATTACACAAAGTTCACAGCAACAACTTTAATATAGTGTTAAGGATATCTTAGAAGTGTCTTAGAAGTTGACTCTTTACTCACTGTTCCAGTCTCTGCAACTATTATGACAATGATACAAAAGTTCCCAGCAAAATAAAATATTCTACACAGTGTTAGGGATATCTTAGAAGTGTCTTTGAAATTGAACATATTAAATGTAGTGGGAGACTAAGGCAAATTTGTCAGGTATCTATTGAACAAGAAACTTTTTTCTTTGTTTCCCACCCCCATATCTGCACAAATTCTAATTTCAAATACATGTAACCAATATCATTGCCTTTATATTAGAGATATCTTAAAAGTGTCTTTGAATTTTACTCAGCTTTGCATTTTATAATGTGGTGAAAGGTGGTAATTTTACATTTTTCCTTTTTTAATCAAATCACCCCAAACAAGAAAGCTAAGCCACAAAGGATTAATGGGTGTGGAAGAATTAGAAAAAGAAAATTACTAAGGAGTGAGAACAATAGAAGATTAATCAGGAAGCTATCAGATAACAATTGACATTGCATTTAAATTTCTGAAAATTCAAGTTGACTAAAAAGCATTTTTTTTTTTAATCGTATCACCCCAAGCAAGGCGGTAATGCCACTGATGTGCAGGGGGCTACATAATAGTGAAAAGATTGGGAGAGAGAAAGCCGGAAACCACATCCTAAACAGGGAACAAGGGATGAGCCTCTTAACCTGTTCAATAGATGTGGATGGAGTGTAAACCAGGCGATAGATAGATCTATCTACTCCAATTGAAAAAAACAAAAAAAAACAAATATTAATAGTAATATTTGCAGGGGAAAGTAAGGGAGTGAGAGAGAAAGAGGAAAATGTTTTTTTTTTGTTAAGTAGACTAGGGTTATTTATATCATTAAAATGACAAGTTTTTCTAAACGGCATCAGTTACATCTATCTCCTTTGCCGTTGTAAGATTTGAATTTAGCTAAGATATTCCAGGTAATGATTTGGATCTTGGAGCCAGAAGAGAGTTCCACAAGTAAAGAGTGTGAGAAAAGAAACTGTTAGCATAAAATTTATAGTAAATTGATAAGACCTTGTTGCTTGTCTAGTTTTCATTATGTGCTGTGTCTCCTAAGGACATAGGCAATCATAGCTCTCCACAATTTCCTGTACTTTGTAATCTCTTAATAAATTTTGACTTTCTCGTTAAGTCTGATCCACCATCCAATTACTGAAGCTCATTAAATATGGATATTTACTTCTTCCCCTGACTAGGAAGTGGATGCATCACAAGTTCAAGGTTTTATGTGGGGAGCCTGAATGCATACGAGCGGGCAAGTCACAAAAAAATTCCCAGTTCTCGCAACCACTGGTCACACTGGCTCCAGTGACAAGCACCCATCCCCACCTCTTGTGCAATGAGGTAGCATGGCATCAAGACACTGTACCTCAGAACGGGGCACCTCTCAGTATAATTTTTCTCAATTGTATGCCTGTCCTCGGACAGAGATACAACTCAGCCACACTATTTTCGAGGACAGTGACGCAACTGAGAGATGATCGGGATCCCCACCCACCACAAAAAGTAGCAGGTAAGTATAAGCTCATCAAATATGTTATGGACTGTTTTCCTGCATTGTCCTGTGAGTATCAGATTTTCCAAACCACCCTTTCTCATTACATGCCCCAGAAATTTAAACTATCGCTTCTTGATGTTAAGTATAAGTTTCCTTTCTGTTTTCATTTTCTTGAAAACATCGCATGTTTGTTCCATGGTATCCTCAGTATTTTTGTTGCCTCAAGTGTTTTCTTTATCTTTTAAGAGATTGTCCATATCTGAGGCCAGATATCATGTAACAGTTTAATACTCTTTTCTTTGTTTATAGCAAAGATTTTCTATTTCTTCGTACTCTGCTTAGGATTTTGGAATACATTAATGGTTACCCCAAGACACATTCAGATTTCAGCTGGCTTTGAGATTTCACTCACCCGGTCGACTCAGTTGATTAAAAACTTAATTGGACGATTGAAGTTTATTGCTTTACTCGCCTGTGGTCTATTAAAAATCTCGTAATGAAACGTGTCCTTTCAAATATAGAAAAAGGAAATCTGATTTCTTTTACAACCCAAAAGTATGCCATTGAAGGTTCACAAGTTACTTAGAATGACCTACAATGACATGATAGAACTATTTGGTTTTATGCATGGTGCCTGATTTATATTAAAATGTGTGGTTAAATAAAAGACAGTGACATCCTGCAATCATCAAAGCAAGATCTGACAAACGGAATTTAGATTGACAAGCTTATGTCTCGCTTTTATTGTAAGGTCATTCATTTAATTAACACTTCCAGAGTGGAGCCAAAATGTCTCTGTCGCCAAGGTTAAAGATGCTCACAAATTTTTAGAAACTCATTTGAAAAAATATTATCCTTGACTCAACATCTATATTTTCTGCCTACTTACGAAAAGTAAAAACGAACATTTGAAAGAAAGAAAAAAATATACGCATACTTCTTTCAACCACGCACCGAAAAAACAAATTATACACGTAAGTAATATTTTATGAAAAATCGTTGAGAAAATCAGATTTGTTATTTTTTATCATCTATTAGATGGAGGTTGTAGAAACTACGAATTTAGGTACCTCCACTCAATTGCCAAAAAAGAACAGCATATTGTTTAAAGGGCTCAAACTTATGAAAAAACAAAGTTTTATCATCAAAAAATTTAGGCTGTTATTAAGAGGAAAAATTAAATTTTGTTTTTATTATTTTTTGAGATTTTTGAAATCCTTTCTAACACATTCAAAAGTTTAATTAAAATTTCATTTTTTGTTTTCCATTAGCGATTCACACTATGTTTACGTAATATGACTATTAAGAAAAAGGAGTCATTCGAGTAAAATGATTTCGGGGAAAGTAAATTTTCCCTCACTCTCAACTACTGGTCAAGTGATTTCTTTTTCAAATCTCAAAGGTTGGATTCCAGTGTCACAATTTCTGTTCTCTTCTAAAACACTTTCCAGATATTGAAATGTTTTGTGCTTGATTTGGGTATCTCCAATTTGTAATTTGCACTTAAGCCTGTCTCTTTTGCTCAGACTCTTTGGACGTTGGCATGAAAGAATAAAAAGTAATGGTTGTTTCCAGTTAAAGCGAAACCATAGACTGAAAGAAAAATGAATGGATGTAAGTCAAATTTTGATTTCCTGGTATCGATATCAAATAAGTTTTTTCAGCTTAAACTGAATTTTGAAGGCTAAATAAGTCCTCTGAATAAATGGTATCATGGCTGAAGCTAAGAACTACAATTATACCTACTTAGAGCCAAACCCGAAGCAAAAACTAAAATAAAAGGGCTGAAAAAATACAGATATACAGGCAGATAAGCAGACACACACACAAACATCTTGCCTTTTTTATTTATATATATATATATATATATATATATATATATATATATTATCAATTTTCTGCACTATTGTAAGAAATGCAATCTTGAAACTTCTGAATATCATTTCTTATGTCTTTGTCTATGAGTGTATCAAATTTGATTAATATCAGACCACTCCTTCTATAACCTGATTTTTTCAATTATCGATTTTCGATATTTATCGAAGGTAACTTGACGCAAAACCTAGCTGAGAACACTTGCAGACACTTATAGTACAACTGTGTAAATTTTCAAGGAGATCAGTTCAGCCGTTTTGGAGTCTATAGGTAACGGACACACACACACACAGACAAAGTTCCTTTTATAAATAAGTTTAGATAGATAACTTAAATTTGCAACAATCTTGATATACCAAAGGAATTAAGGAGATCTATTTTCATAGCACTGCTCAAGAAACTAAATGTAAAATCCATTGGACAACCGGCTTAATAAACTATATAATAAAACACATCAGCCGAATTCAGATGAATAGAGTTCATATCAGAATCAGGCCAGAGATAGAACAAGAAAAGTTCAAATTCATTAAAGAAGGAATGAGATAGTTATGCTTTGAACAATATATATATATAGCTTAGAACCAGCATTATAAAAACATATCCAAATGTTGGACAATTTTTGTCTATTTTCACCTGAAAATTACAGCCAAAATATGAGGTTTAGAATGGCTCATAATTAAGCATAATAGAAATTCATTGTTATATTTAACATTATATGTTTAGAAAATTATCTGCTGCCTCAATACACTAAATGTGTATATATATATATATATATATATATATATATATATAGAGAGAGAGAGAGGGGGGGGGGAGAGAGAGAGAGTGAGAGCGAAAAATGGCAAACTTGTAAAATCAGAAGGGATAATCCAAAAGATTTGTCTAATTAATATAAATTATTAATTAGATAACAATAGAGAGCTTAATCAATATTATCCAGTGCAATATAAAACGTGTGCGGAGAGAAAAACTCAACACGGATCTTAAACGGTTATAAATCCAGAATTTACTTCGGAAATGTAAAAATATTTACAATTGCCTCCTTCAGACTGTTGAAAAATAAATAATAATTTCACTCAGAATAGTTTAAAATATTCTAAGTGAAATTATCATTTAGCTTTCATCTCAATATTATATATATATATATATATATATATATATATATTAATATTATTATTATTATTATTATTATTATTACAGCGTACTTCAACTCAATTGCTATAAAGTTTTGCTGTTAAAACATCATTAGGCAGTAAAATGTGATTAATTTATTTGGTAATATAAAGTAGATGCTTAATTATTAAATTACAAAATAATTTAACCACATTTTATATCATGATGATGTTTTAACGGCAAAACATTATAGCTTTTGAGTTGCAGTATAGTATGGTAACTATTATAATGAAAATAATAATAGTTACCAAAATATCTAACACTGGAATGTATTTCCATTAGTAACCATTACTCATAAATATATATATATATATATATGGTCATCCGCAGACAGATCTGTTTCGCTGAATCACAGCTCTTCAGTAAGGTTAGACACCTGATTGCTTTTAACCCAGGATTGAAACCCAACTGAAATGCCGTCAGTTGGCAATTCTACTTCTGAGCTATGGGTGCTCGGTAGAAGAAGCCAGACTTTTAGCATAGGCCAGAGTGCTCTAATTTATTACTGAATAAGATTATTCACTACTCAACTCAATGACATAATCACTGGAAAAAAAATAAAATAATAAGACACTGTTAACGAGCAAACATGCATTAAGAGCTTTCAAAATCGGTAGTATAGTTTAATAACTTGTAGAAAAAAATGAACTGAGCCAATGCTGCTTCGCAATTGTCTCTATCTCTCTCTCCTTGAGCATGACAGGAGGAATATATATATATATATATATATATATATATATATATATATATATACTAGCAGTATAGCCCGGCATTGCTCAGGTGTAATGAAAGCTTTAAAACTAATCCATGGTCCTGGAGCTCAGACTCTTTGGACGTTGGCATGAATGACTAAAAAGCAATAGTTGTTTCCAGTTAAAGCGAAATTGTAGACTGAAAGAAAAATGAATGGATTTAAGTCAAATTTTGATTTCCTGGTATCGATATCAAATAAGTTTTTTTTCATCATAAACTGAATTTTGAAGACTAAATAAGTCCTCTGAGTAAATGGTATCATGGCTGAGACTAAGAACTACAATTATACCTACTTAGAGCCAAACCTGAAGGAAAAACTAAAATAAAAAGGCTGAAAAAATACAGACATACAGGCAGATAAACAGACACAAACACAAACATCTTGCCTTTTATATATATATATTTATATATAATTGATTTTCTGCACTATTGTAAGAAATGCAACCTTGAAACTTCTGAATATCATTTCTTATGTCTTTGTCTATGAGTGTATCAAATTTGATTAATATCAGACCACTCCTTCTATAACCTGATTTTTTCAATTATCGATTTTCGATATTTATCGAAGGTAACTTGACGCAAAACCTAGCTGAGAACACTTGCAGACACTTATAGTACAACTGTGTAAATTTTCAAGGAGATCAGTTCAGCCGTTTTGGAGTCTATAGGTAACGGACACACACACACACAGACAAAGTTCCTTTTATAAATAAGTTTAGATAGATAACTTAAATTTGCAACAATCTTGATATACCAAAGGAATTAAGGAGATCTATTTTCATAGCACTGCTCAAGAAACTAAATGTAAAATCCATTGGACAACCGGCTTAATAAACTATATAATAAAACACATCAGCCGAATTCAGATGAATAGAGTTCATATCAGAATCAGGCCAGAGATAGAACAAGAAAAGTTCAAATTCATTAAAGAAGGAATGAGATAGTTATGCTTTGAACAATATATATATATAGCTTAGAACCAGCATTATAAAAACATATCCAAATGTTGGACAATTTTTGTCTATTTTCACCTGAAAATTACAGCCAAAATATGAGGTTTAGAATGGCTCATAATTAAGCATAATAGAAATTCATTGTTATATTTAACATTATATGTTTAGAAAATTATCTGCTGCCTCAATACACTAAATGTGTATATATATATATATATATATATATATATATAGAGAGAGAGAGAGAGGGGGGGGGGGAGAGAGAGAGAGTGAGAGCGAAAAATGGCAAACTTGTAAAATCAGAAGGGATAATCCAAAAGATTTGTCTAATTAATATAAATTATTAATTAGATAACAATAGAGAGCTTAATCAATATTATCCAGTGCAATATAAAACGTGTGCGGAGAGAAAAACTCAACACGGATCTTAAACGGTTATAAATCCAGAATTTACTTCGGAAATGTAAAAATATTTACAATTGCCTCCTTCAGACTGTTGAAAAATAAATAATAATTTCACTCAGAATAGTTTAAAATATTCTAAGTGAAATTATCATTTAGCTTTCATCTCAATATTATATATATATATATATATATATATATATTAATATTATTATTATTATTATTATTATTATTACAGCGTACTTCAACTCAATTGCTATAAAGTTTTGCTGTTAAAACATCATTAGGCAGTAAAATGTGATTAATTTATTTGGTAATATAAAGTAGATGCTTAATTATTAAATTACAAAATAATTTAACCACATTTTATATCATGATGATGTTTTAACGGCAAAACATTATAGCTTTTGAGTTGCAGTATAGTATGGTAACTATTATAATGAAAATAATAATAGTTACCAAAATATCTAACACTGGAATGTATTTCCATTAGTAACCATTACTCATAAATATATATATATATATATATGGTCATCCGCAGACAGATCTGTTTCGCTGAATCACAGCTCTTCAGTAAGGTTAGACACCTGATTGCTTTTAACCCAGGATTGAAACCCAACTGAAATGCCGTCAGTTGGCAATTCTACTTCTGAGCTATGGGTGCTCGGTAGAAGAAGCCAGACTTTTAGCATAGGCCAGAGTGCTCTAATTTATTACTGAATAAGATTATTCACTACTCAACTCAATGACATAATCACTGGAAAAAAAATAAAATAATAAGACACTGTTAACGAGCAAACATGCATTAAGAGCTTTCAAAATCGGTAGTATAGTTTAATAACTTGTAGAAAAAAAATGAACTGAGCCAATGCTGCTTCGCAATTGTCTCTATCTCTCTCTCCTTGAGCATGACAGGAGGAATATATATATATATATATATATATATATATATATATATATATACTAGCAGTATAGCCCGGCATTGCTCAGGTGTAATGAAAGCTTTAAAACTAATCCATGGTCCTGGAGCTCAGACTCTTTGGACGTTGGCATGAATGACTAAAAAGCAATAGTTGTTTCCAGTTAAAGCGAAATTGTAGACTGAAAGAAAAATGAATGGATTTAAGTCAAATTTTGATTTCCTGGTATCGATATCAAATAAGTTTTTTTTCATCATAAACTGAATTTTGAAGACTAAATAAGTCCTCTGAGTAAATGGTATCATGGCTGAGACTAAGAACTACAATTATACCTACTTAGAGCCAAACCTGAAGGAAAAACTAAAATAAAAAGGCTGAAAAAATACAGACATACAGGCAGATAAACAGACACAAACACAAACATCTTGCCTTTTATATATATATATTTATATATAATTGATTTTCTGCACTATTGTAAGAAATGCAACCTTGAAACTTCTGAATATCATTTCTTATGTCTTTGTCTATGAGTGTATGACAATTTGATTAAAATCAGACCACTCCTTCTATAACCTGATTTTTTCGATTATTGATTTGATATTTATCGTGGGTACCTCGACACAAAACCTAGCTAAGAACACTCGCAGATGCTTATAGTACAACTGTGTAAATTTTCAAGAAAATCAGTTCAGCCATTTCTGAGTCTATAGGTAACAGACACACACACACACACACACACAAAGTTCCATTTATAAATAAGTTTAGATTTAGTGTATCAAGGCAGCAGATAACATATAATGTTAAATATAACAGACAATGAATGTCAATTATGTTCAATCATGAGCTATTTTAAACATCGTACTTTGGCTTTAATTTCAGGTGAAAATAAAGACAAAAATTGTCTAACATTTGAATATTTTTTTTATTATGCTGGTTCTAAGCTTTTGGCTCACATGTAGATAATATTAGACAGCTTTTAGTTGATAACACAATAATACTCACTCATAAACACAGTAAAAAGAACCATGAGATATTGGAGGCAATCTACATTAACTAAAAAGAACCCACACTTAATAAAATCACATTTCAATCTAGTCACAGCACATTACATTGCATTTAGACATATGGTTCTGTTAACATTTCGGTCTCTCATGAGGTGTGTTGTCATAGAACTGCATTAAAAATTTATGAACTGCGTCTGCTGTTTAGTGTCTGTTATGTCAACACAAGATAAAATCATCTTTGATGGGGGATGTCTTTATGTTAACGTCCCTGTAACCTCTCTGAAGATGGCTCATGTGAGCTGAAAGCTTAGAATCAGCATAATAAAAAATATCCAAATGTTGGACAATTTTGTCTTTATTTTCACCTGAAATTAAAACCAAAACACGATGTTTAGAACGACTCATGATTAAACATAATAGACATTCATTGTCTGTTATATTTAACAGTATATGTTTAGAAAATTATATATATATATATAAATATATATATATATATATATATACACACCACACACACAGAAATACACAACTGTCTTTATTATAATAGAGAGCATTATCGTAATCAGAAATATCTTAAGAGGTGAGATTCTTGATTCTTATTGAAGTGCAATGTTATGAAAGGTGAAATTAAGAAATTAAACTTCTCATCACCCACTCAGTTAATAATGATTTGCATTTGCAAATTATTAAATTGTCATCATTCGACCCAATGGCATTGTGTTCACTGCTGCTTTTGTTGTAAAGCGTACATGTGCGTCTTTGATCTGACAAAGTCATCTCATTGCGGTGAATTTCAAGTGGAAGATATATGCAGATAAGGAATTAATGGCCTGCCAATTGGACACACAAAGTCCAAGGTAGGGAAATGGCCATGTGTACATACAACAGGCTATCCACCAGCCGCAAATATAAGTGCACCAACAAGGAGGGAGAGAAAAGGGTTAGGGTTAGGGTGGATGGACAAGAATGTCAATAGCATGGATCATTTGGGAAAAAACAGTCAAGAAATCAAACGCATTAAAAGAGAAATGTGCCTATTTAAAAAAACACACACACATTGCTTTTTTATACATGAATTACTCTCTCATATATATATATATATATATATAAAATCTATCTAATCTAATCTAAACTTATTTATAAATGGAACTGTGTGTGTGTGTGTGTGTGTGTCCATTACCTATAGACTCCGAATCAGCTGAACCGATTTTCTTGAAAATTTACACAGTTGTACTATAAACGTCTGCGAGTGTTCTTAGTTAGGTTTTGTGTCCAGGTACCCCCCAATAAATATCGAAAATCAATAATCCAAAAAATCGGGTCATAGAAGGAGTGGTCCAATTTTAATCAAATTTGATACACTCATAGACAAAGACATAAGAAACGATATTCAGAAGTTTTAAGGTTGCATTTCTTACAATAGTGCAGAAAATCAATAATATCTATATATGTAAATAAAAGGCAAGATGTTTGTGTGTTTGTGTCTGTTTATCTGCCTGTATGTATTTTTTTCAGCTTTTTTATTTTAGTTTTTGCTTCGGGTTTGGCTCTAAGTAGGTATAATTGTAGTTCTTAGTCTCAGCCATGATACCATTTACTCAGAGGACTTATTTATCCTTCAATATTCAGTTTATGACGAAAAAAACTTATTTGATATCGATACCAGGAAATCAAAATATGACTTACATCCATTCATTTTTCTTTCAGTCTATGGTTTCGCTTTAACTGAAAACAACTATCACTTTTTAGTCTTTTGTGCCAACATCCAAAGAGTCTGAGCTCCAGGACCATGGATTAGTTTTAAAGCTTTCATTACACCTGAAATTAAAACCAATTAAAAGCAAAACACGATGTTTAGAACGACTCATGATTAAACATAATAGACATTCATTGTCTGTTATATTTAACAGTACATGTTTAGAAAATTATATATATATACATATACCACACAACGCCAGGCTATACTGCTAGTATATATATATATATTTATATATATATATATATATATATATACACACACACACACATACATACAGTTATTGATTTTTTTAATTAAGTATGATTATTTCTAATATACTGACATGAAAACAACTATTACCATGAAAATTATGAAAAATAAACAGGTTTTATCAGAGTTATAAATTTGTCTTTGTAATTTACCCCTGAAAATGATCTTAGAAAAGAAATAAGTACTTGGGTTAACAAAAACTCCGGCACCTTCCTTGATAAATTTCATCTTCACATCAAGAAACTGATTTGACAAATAAAAAGGATCTGTATAAAAGTAAGTAAACACGGTATGTGTATATCATTCAATGTGCATGTGTGTGCATCTGTGGATGACTAGTTACGCTCTCACACCATGATTGAGCACTCTGGAAGAATGGTAGACTGAAAAACAGTAGCTACTCTAGCATATAGGCATTGTTCATTCAGCAATGAATTAGAACACTCTCAGCTATTGGGTGTGTAAAATTATAATATACATGATAAAATTCTGCCTCCATCTACTGAGCGCCGATAGCTTAGAGGTAGAATCGCCAACTGATGCTAATTTGGTCAGGCTTCAATCCTGGGTAAAAAGCAATCGGCCGTCTAACCCTACTGATGAGCTGTGATACAGCAAAACAGATCTGTCTGCGGATGACTAAATGTGTATGTATGTATATATATATATATATTAAAATACGTACCAACAATAAAGTAGCACTAATTTAAGAGATAATGATAACATTGACCATTACGGTTTTAAAACATATAAACACCCTCCTCGTCATAAAGAACTTGATAATTTTGAAAGTGATTTAATAGGGTTGGTTAAAAGGATAAAATATAGAAAACTTCAACCCAATAAAAGTCAATATAAATGCCTTCCTCAAAGCTTGCCGTAAGGATAAGTTCATTTATATTAAAGGAGATAAATCTACTGACATTTATAGGATAAGTAAGAATTCTTATGTTAAAGAAATAAAAAATGTAGTTACTAAACAGTACAAAAAAGTTTCTTCTAATATGGAATCTAAAATCATGAAGCTAGTTTACTGGTTGGTAAATTCAAACTTTTCAATAGAGTTGAAAAATTAGCCCTGAATGATAGCTTTATAACGGTTAAAGACCATAAAAGTTTGTTTCCCCTCCAACCTAATTTCCGATTAATAAATCCTACTAAAACTGAATTAGGAAAAATAAGTAAGATAATATTACAATGGTTATGCGTTAATTTACACGTTCTTAAATATTAACCAGTGGTAGTCTACTTTAGACTGCATAAAGTGGTTTAATCAATTCAGTAAATTTAAGCACTCTGCTTTCATAAAGTATGATATTAAGGACTTCTACCAGTCTATAGGATGTGCGTTGTGGTGCAGTGGATAAAAATCGGGGAGCCAAGTTCGAATTCAAGCTGAATTCACTGCATTCATTTACGCGCAAATACCCTTGGGAAAGGTATTAATCCGTCCCTTCCCTCCATTTATGGGTTAAATAGCAGGACAGATTTGGTTCTATAGCCTTGGTTGGCAATCATTGTACCGCAGAAAGCAATGGCAACCTACTGCAGGATAATCTTCTGCCCAGTCAGTCATGTCTCTTTCGAGACATGAACGCCAAAGCGTGTTTCACGTATGGCACTTAACTGACTGATAGCTCCTGGAAGACAACTCTTGCTATTCCCATGTACCTTGAAATTTCTATC
Organism: Ascarosepion bandense; assembly: GCA_037127315.1. Taxonomy (NCBI): domain Eukaryota; kingdom Metazoa; phylum Mollusca; class Cephalopoda; order Sepiida; family Sepiidae; genus Ascarosepion; species Ascarosepion bandense. The sequence continues at coordinate 1,755,487 of JBBBDQ010002285.1, forward strand.
ACACGTTTTGCATTATCTGTTACTATCCGACCAAGACAGCTTTGTGTTTTTTGTTTTTTTTATCATAACCGTTATACAATTATGTATTGAATTTCAATAGAACAATCATATTTTTAGTGACATCTTTCATTTGCATTGTTATTATTTTATATTTGTGTAGGTTTATTTTGTCGGTCAATGATGTATTTGAAAATCTATTGTTTTTGCTGGTTGTTCTATATAGACTAGTGTGTATGTGTGAAGAAGAAATGGTGACTTTAATAAATTAAATTTTTAACAATAGATATTTTGTATCTATATAGACAATTGTAGTTATAATTCAAGCATGAATTTTAATTAGCTGTTTTTTTATTTTTTTTATTTTTTGTTTTTTGCATACAAACATGTTCAAGTTACTATTAGTAACAAAATTTCATTTCTCGATGTTCTCATTGATTCTAATGTATAGAATTGGAGGACAATTATTTTCAAAAACTGTATTTTTATCTTCAGAATGTAGGTGCTTATGGCTCTCCACAACTTCCTATCCTTTGTAGATCCTAGTAAGCTCTGTTTTTTGGCCATCTCCTCTAATCTCTCTTCTAGGCAAACATTTACACAATCTCATTCTACTTTTTCAGGACAGGGACGATCAAGGCTCTCCACAACTTCTTATCCTTTTGTAGCTTTTACCTTTTTGCTTTCTCTTTTAATCCCTTTTTTACCAATCATTTACACATTCTACTTCTTCTATGTCCCGTATCCCTTGAGGACATTGACAATTATGGCTCTTCACAACTTCCTACCCTTTGTAGCACATAGTATAAATTTTGTCTTTTTGCTTTCTCTTTTAATCCTGTTTTTGCCAATCATTTACACATTCTACTTCTTCTATGTCCCGTATCCCTTGAGGACATTGACAATTATGGCTCTCCACAACTTCTTATCTTTTGCACATTCTACTTCCATTTGCTGTATCTCATCAGAACATGGACGATCAGGACTCTACAATTTCTTTTCCTATGTAGCTCTTAGTAAGCTTTGTCTTTTTGCTATCTCTTCTAATCTCTGTTCTTTTAACCATTTACACAATCTTGCTAAGTAGCTTACTAATTTCCTCTATTTTTTTTTTTTGCCTTCAGTCCCAGGAGTTTAAAATTTTCCAATCATTTTTTCACCATTTTATATCCTAGAAAGTTCAACCATCTCTTTGGTAGCAGAAATGTCATCTAACAAATCTAAAACAATTTTTTTAAATTCTCAAGAAGCCTTTTTTTCTATATGAGACTGAAGCAAAAGTCAAATCTAGAGTTGACACCATAGCTATATATATTTAAATTCATTTGTTTGAACATTATTTTTAACGGAAAAATTGTTGTTAGAATAGTCTCAGTATAAACCACAGATGAACATTGTGGGTGTTTAAATAAATATGTGAGTTAATACCAATTATGGAAATTTTCATATAATTTTGTGATATTATATATATATATATATATATATATATATATATATATATATATAAAATGACAAAATTATATGAATAGATGGATGAGTCATTAGAACATTGATTTTTCTCACTATGAAATTATGGTAAAAATCTCGCCATAGTTGATTTGTCAGGAAGGTCACTGCCTCTTATTACAAAGCTGGGGAGGAAATCCCAGTGTTTCTTACCATTAGAAAGTGCCTAAAAACAATATCAAGGGTGAACCCGAAGCTTCTAACTGAAACTGGGTAGGCAGAATTGTTTGCCAATATTTGTGCTAGTATAAAGTCACCATGACTGAGGGTTGAATATGCTGTCCTAGGTTCAAATTGTTGACCATGCCAGAAACTGTAAGGCCCACACAGAATAGTCTCAGTATAAACCACAGATAAACATTGGGGGTGCTAAACAAACATGAATGTGCCTGAGCATGCAACTTAAACAGAGATTAGCAAGCTGCTTAAGCAAGCCAGTACACTCAGACATGTGCAACCAGCTATTTTATATATATATATATATATATATATAGATATATACAAGAAATCTAGAGGCGAGCCAGCACCTACCGCGTAGGTGGTGGCTCGCTTCTAGATTTCTTGTATTGTATTCTTGCTCTACTTTCGTAATTTCGTATTGAGCACTTTATTGTTAAGGTTTCATCTTGGGTTTTTTTTTCTTTCTAACGGGCACTAGATATATTGTTCTTGTGCGCTGTTTGTTTCTTTTTTTTTTTCTCCCCCATTATTTAACCCACGAGATAGTTCTCGCTGGGTCACAAGACAGTTTAAATTACTGTTAAATTAGCACTATTTTCGGAAGTTCAGTCTGTTATTATTAGTGTTGCCTTACTGTGATTAGGTTCATTATATATATATATATATATATATATATGGTGCAATGAATAACTTATCTAAATTACACAAAAATGAAAATAACACTGACATGTCATTCTAACAGATATATTTATCAAAATTACACAAAAATATCTTTAAATACTAAAGACTAAACTTATTTAATAAAATTATCATTGGCTTCAACCACAGCCTTCAGAGTGACTTCAGAACCTCATGCAACTCTTCTGGAAGGTTTCCTTGTTTAAGTTAGTGAATGCAGCCATAACCCTTGCCTTCAATTTATCTTTGGTGTCACAAGAAGTTTCGTAGGGCACTTGCTCAACTGCACCCCACACATAATAATCAAGGGAGTGCAATCTGGGGAGTTAGGTAGACAGATGTAAAGAATTATGTAGTTGCAGAAATTGTCTGATGTCCATGACTGGGTTCCCCTGCTTGTGTGGCATGGTGCAGACTCCTGTTGCCAGACAAAGGGTCTTCTAGCAACCACCCTCTTTATACAAGGCAGCAATACCTCCCCAAGGCACTTGATGTAGGTCTCCATGTTGAGTCTGAAGCCCTCACCAACAAATTCAGTTGTTTTCTTATTCTTATCAGAACAATTACAGTGAGTTTTCCAAGCTCTCATAGCTTCTTAATCGCCATTAGATTCATCCAACTCCTTCCATTTCCTCCTACTCAAACACTCAGAAATGTCCCTGTTAGAGCTTTCGGTGTGAATGTCAAGCAGTACAGCATGTCATTTCCAAATTTCTAATGGAATAAATTGGTGCTCTTTTTCTAACAGGTGATGCCCAACTGACCCTACTATACTGTGCAGGTGATAAAATCAACAAACAAAATGCATATGCATGAAACTGAAAATATAAAATGGCCACAATTTATCCATCGCACCCTAATATAATCTGCGGCATAGATAAATCCTATTTTTCAAGTCGTCACTAATGTTGTTCACGATTAACATGGGCAAGTGGCTTCTAGGTGTTGATGTCGATGTTCACTCATATATTTATGTACATTCCATCGCTAATACTGAACAGATTAACCCATAAATATCACGTAACTTAAAACTACATTGTGTGTGAGTGTGTGAAAGTGAGAGATTAGAATAGTATGAAAACAAGTGGGAAAAACTTTTTTTTTATAGACATTGTTTCACCTTCAGGTGCTAGACAGGATTTCCAGATCAAAATCAAATACAAAGCTCTAAGGAAAGTGCATGGAGTTTTTCAGGAAACGGGATAATAAATGACCTTTGAGAGTCAACAACCAGACGATCTTTGCTTTTTTTTTATAGACATTGTTTCACCTTCAGGTGCTAGACAGGATTTCCAGATCAAAATCAAATACAAAGCTCTAAGGAAAGTGCATGGAGTTTATCAGGAAACGGGATAATAAATGACCTTTGAGAGTCAACAACCAGACGATCTTTGCTTTTTTTTTTTTATAGACATTGTTTCACCTTCAGGTGCTAGACAGGATTTCCAGATCAAAATCAAATACAAAGCTCTAAGGAAAGTGCATGGAGTTTTTCAGGAAACGGGATAATAAATGACCTTTGAGAGTCAACAACCAGACGATCTTTGCTTTTTTTTTTTTATAGACATTGTTTCACCTTCAGGTGCTAGACAGGATTTCCAGATCAAAATCAAATACAAAGCTCTAAGGAAAGTGCATGGAGTTTTTCAGGAAACGGGATAATAAATGACCTTTGAGAGTCAACAACCAGACGATCTTTGCTTTTTTTTTTATAGACATTGTTTCACCTTCAGGTGCTAGACAGGATTTCCAGATCAAAATCAAATACAAAGCTCTAAGGAAAGTGCATGGAGTTTTCAGGAAACGGGATAATAAATGACCTTTGAGAGTCAACAACCAGACGATCTTTGCTTTTTTTTTATAGACATTGTTTCACCTTCAGGTGCTAGACAGGCTTTCCAGATCAAAATCAAATACAAAGCTCTAAGGAAAGCGCATGGAGTTTTTCAGGAAACGGGATAATAAATGACCTTTGAGAGTCAACAACCAGACGATCTTTGCTTTTTTTTTTTTATAGACATTGTTTCACCTTCAGGTGCTAGACAGGATTTCCAGATCAAAATCAAATACAAAGCTCTAAGGAAAGTGCATGGAGTTTTTCAGGAAACGGGATAATAAATGACCTTTGAGAGTCAACAACCAGACGATCTTTGCTTTTTTTTTTATAGACATTGTTTCACCTTCAGGTGCTAGACAGGATTTCCAGATCAAAATCAAATACAAAGCTCTAAGGAAAGTGCATGGAGTTTTTCAGGAAACGGGATAATAAATGACCTTTGAGAGTCAACAACCAGACGATCTTTGCTCTTTTTTTATAGACATTGTTTCACCTTCAGGTGCTAGACAGGATTTCCAGATCAAAATCAAATACAAAGCTCTAAGGAAAGTGCATGGAGTTTTTCAGGAAACGGGATAATAAATGACCTTTGAGAGTCAACAACCAGACGATCTTTGCTTTTTTTTTTATAGACATTGTTTCACCTTCAGGTGCTAGACAGGCTTTCCAGATCAAAATCAAATACAAAGCTCTAAGGAAAGTGCATGGAGTTTTTCAGGAAACGGGATAATAAATGACCTTTGAGAGTCAACAACCAGACGATCTTTGCTTTTTTTTTTTTTTTTATATTGTTAATATTCTATGCTAATATTTGTTTGATTTTAAATTAGCCCACTGCAAGTATACCTCTGTTTTTTTTTTGTCTCTACTAGGCTGTATATCCAAAATACTAACACACAGGAAAATCTCAATAGAAACAAAGAAAAGAGTGCTAGACTGCTACGTGATGTCTGTTCTTCAATACGGCTGTGAATGCTGGACAATATCATCGAAAATGAGGACAAAACTGGAAGCGGCCGAAATGTGGTTCTACAGAAGGATGCTACGGATATCGTGGACTGAGCATACAAGCAACGGGGAAGTGTTAGAAAGAATGGCAACAAAAAGGAAATTGATGCTGAGCATCAGGAAGAGACAACTGAAGTTCCTGGGACATGCAATGAGGAAGGAGAGCCTGGAGAACCTGATACTGACTGGACAGATAGAAGGAAGGAGAGACAGAGGAAGGCAGCGGATAACATATTTTCAGGGTCTGATCAGGTGGATGACGAAACAGGGGTTGCCAGGAGCAACAGGAACAAACATACTAAGAGCCACAAGGGATAGGGAGACGTGGAGATCCATGATCGCCTACGTCCTGAAGGAACAGGGCACATAGAAGAAGAAGGCTGTATATCGCATTGTCTTGCTATCATTATAAACTACAAAAAAAAAGTCTTGTCTTTTCTAAAGAATATAAGTATTTGACAGTGAACAATTCAAGCTATGTTCTGTAATTTAAAAAAAAAAAAAATCACTTCTAATCTTCTTTATGGTATGTTGCTTCAGAAATTTTGAGTTTTGTTTAATGGCATATCAACACCTTTGTGGGTTATTTAATGCCAAAAAGGTGGGATTTTAAGGTTTTTTTTTTTTAAATGTTTAGTTATAGTCAAAAGCTTGATTTGGTAAGATTTTAGTGAAAATTTTTTGTTTTTATTCTTTATATTTTAGAAAACTGAAAATGTCTTCTAGTTTTGTCGTCAGGAATGCATTGCTAGCAATAATTCTTTCAAAAATGTGTTATGGTAATAATTTTTTTCATTCAAAAATGTATATATTTCTATAAAAGTCTGTTTTTTATACTTTCATAGGGCTTTGACCCCAGTTCGGGGGTTAACTATTTGCCCATAGCCGGGACCCTAACAGGTCTACCACTCAGGGTCAGAGTGAACCTGGGAACAACAGCAATTAAGAAGTGGTTCCAGGCTCCTCACAAACTCCTTGCTGCCAGATACAGTTTACCATCATACCCAGGACCACACTTCAGGAAGGGAACACACATGGCTCTCCACAACTTCCTGTGTAGCTCTAAATAAATTTTATCTTTTGGCCATCTTCTAAGCCCTGCTTTGTCATCCATTTACTAAAGATCACCAGATAGGTTATACATTGTTTTTCTATCTCTATTGCCTTCAATCTGTCCTGTGAATATCAAATTTTTCAAGCCCTCTTTCCTCATATGCCCAACACATTTTAATTGTTTCTTTCTGAAGTCTTTTTTGTTTTCTCTTTCTCTAAAACTGTCCATAGCATTCTCAGTATCATACAGTAGAACGATATTTCTGTTGCTTTAAGTCTCTTTTTCATCAACAAAGAGATTGTTCAGCATTCACTGCTATACAGGAGAACTGATACATACAACAGAGAGCATAAAGATCAGAATGATGTAAAGAAAAAGTCTAAATATGAAATAACTTTTTTTTTTAAAGCTTCAAAGAACATTTTTATAAAGAAAAAAAAGGAAAGGTAAATTATATAATTAAAAAATATAAAACTCAATAAACTTATTTTAATAAAGTTATAAGAATAATTATAAAACATTCGAAAAAATAGATGATTGAAAACATCAGAACGATTAAATAAATCCATAACATTTCATTATTTTGCATTACTGAAAATTTTTTAAGGCAAGAATATAAAATCGGGTATTTTACTTAATTACACCGGTTCTTTACTGGCTCTTGCATTGCAAACATGGCAAAAAAATCTGTGACATCGTTGGAACTTAGAAAACTGATAGTCAAGTTATGTAATGAAGATAAACTCTCGATTGGGGATATTTCAAAGGGTGTGGGGAAATCTAAAAGTGTTATTCATAGTATTTTAAGAAAACTTGAGTAAACTGGGTCATGTGAAGCCGAGAAACCACCTGGCAGGCCAAGGAAAACTACTGCAAGAGAATACAGATGGTAAAAATCAAAAAAGGATCGATTTGTGACAGCAACCAACATCTCTAAAAAAGCTAATGCTAACCTTGGCACACTATTTCTCAAAGACTTAATGAAACAAATCTGAAGAGTGAAGTAGCCTCTACGAAGACTTACATTTCTAAAAAGAATCAAATGAGCTGATTGAAATTTGCCGCTGAACACGTCATATGAACATAAGAACAGTGGGATTGTGTTCATTTCAGCAATGAGTCAATGTTTAACCTGTTCAGTTGTGACGGGAGAAGGTTCATTCAACGCAGTCTTAAGGAACAATATTTGCCTCAGTGCACTGAAAGCATCATTAAATTTGGAGAAGGAAGTGTGATCGTGTTTGGCATGATTTTAGCTGCTGGTACGGGACCTCTTGTTAGGCTACATGGTAAAATTAATGCAAATGTATACAAAGAGATATTGAAGAAACATGTTGTATCTAATTTAAGAACTGCAATTAATCAACCAGCTGTATTTATGCATAATAACGCGCCATGTCACACAGCGAAGTCTGTTAAGACATTTCTTTCTAAGAAGGATGTTACTATTATTGAGTGGCCAGCTCAAATTCCGGACATGAATCCTAATGAGAATGTTGGGAAGTTACTAAATGAAAGAGCTAAGGAAAAGAATCCAACAAATGTTGAAGAACTATAGACTAATTTGAAAGGAGAATGAAAAAAAAAATATCCGTTAATCAATGCAAGACATTAATTCGCTCATGTAGCAAAAGATGCCAAGCTGTTATTGAAAGTAAAGGTTTACACATCAAGTACTAATGAATTATGAACGTTATTTTCATTTGGATATAACGTATCCATTGTAATAGTATGATTTTGTTAATCATTCTGATTTTAATCATCTATTTTTTAATGTTATATAATTATTCCTATAACTTTATCAAAATAAGTTTATTGAGCTTAATATTTTGGAATTCTATAATTTACCTTTATTTCCTTATTTTTCCTTGATAAAATGTTCTATGAAGTTTTAAAATAAAAAGTTATTTCACATTTAGGCTTAACATCTTTCTGATCTTTATGCTCGCTACTGTACGTAACAGTATATTCCATCATCAAGTATATTTCAAGGAATTTAAGGGAGCATTTTGACCTCTCCTGCATGTGAGACACATTAAGCATGGCATGACAAACAATGATATGAGGACGCATGCCTGTGACCAGTGATGGAAGGACCCATAAAGTTATTGATACTTTGAAAATGGATCAATATTTGGACTACTCATAGAATTCAATGTTGAGTAGGGAGGATTTGTTTGAAAAGTGAATGCCTTCCATTCAAGCAATTTAGGTGCTTCTTATTGAACAGCGTTTTGAAATCCTCAAGTGGTTACCACAATCCCTTGACCTTAATCCAGCTGAAAGCTTTTGGGAAATTCAGAACCAGAAGTGAATCAAAGATGATTTTCAATAAAGATTATATCAGCTTGAATCATAAATAATTTCCATTTTTGTTTATCAGCTTGTCCTGGGTATGAGAATAAACTACATCTGGCAGTTGGATTTATCTCCTAATTGCTATTGTTTTCAGGCTCAACCTGACCTCAGGTAAACAGTGACATCACAAACAAAAATTTCTTAAATTAATGTAGAAATTAATAGCAAATAGTTTGTAGAAGTGTTGCTGATAGAGTTCAAGGTTGTATTGAAAATAAAAGGGGAGAATTTAAAACCTGTTAAATAGTTCTTTCTCGCACTTCCCGCCTGTGGAACTCGCTTCCTTATTCTTGCTTTCCTGATGGCTACAACCTCCAGGAATTTAAATGCAAGGTCAACACTCATCTTTTAACTACTTGACCCTAGTTCTTTCCACACCGCCCTGTATATCCTTTCCTTTCTCTTGACCTTTGCAACTGTCATCACACCTGTATTCCCTTCCTTCTCTTGCTCCTTTCTAACTGGTTCGTCCTTCTCTTCACTCTCCTCTAATCTTTTTACTCTTATGTAGCCCCCTGCACATCAGTGGCATTACCACTTTGTTTGGGGTGATATGATTAAAAAAAAGAAAAAAAAATAACAAATACTGTTTTGAGGTGGTACTAATTGTAAATTTTTTTAAACTACTGTTATCTATTTTTGCTCAATAAAATTTAATAAATAAGAAAGGGGGTAACTTTTTCTACACTCTGTATATGAGAGAAGACTGAAACATGACTAAATTAATAGCACAATATGATATAAAAAATATGGCCATTGACCATTTGTCCTGGGTATGACAATAAACTACAACTGGCAGCAAGGCCTCTGATTGGAAGACTGAAAAACTTGGATTTATTTCGTAATTGCTATTGCTCTCAGGCACACCCTGACCTCGGGCAAACAGTGACATAACAAACAAAAATAAAAGTGTGCAGAGAAAGGTAGGCTGAAATTTCTAACCTTGGTGGGTTATCTTCCTAGAGATGGTGGCTCAATACAAACACTGATTTTACAGTATTCTAAACTGGCTGATGTTAGGAAAGGCACACAGCTGTAAAACTAGCTCCAATTTTTCATGATGGTTCAATTACATATTAATCACAACTGCATTAACAGAGCTGGAATCATCAATGAAGGTCCTATGAGACAATGTAAAACATAGACCTAGTTTACCAAAAATGAAGGTCCTATGAGACAATGTAAAACATAGACCTAGTTTACCAAAAATGAAGGTCCTATGAGACAATGTAAAACATAGACCTAGTTTACCAAAAATGAAGGTCCTATGAGACAATGTAAAACATAGACCTAGTTTACCAAAAATGAAGGTCCTATGAGACAATGTAAAACATAGACCTAGTTTACCAAAAATGAAGGTCCTATGAGACAATGTAAAGCATAGACCTAGTTTACCAAAAATGAAGGTCCTATGAGACAATGTAAAACATAGACCTAGTTTACCAAAAATGAAGGTCCTATGAGACAATGTAAAACATAGACCTAGTTTACCAAAAATGAAGGTCCTATGAGACAATGTAAAACATAGACCTAGTTTACCAAAAATGATTTAAGGAAGTTAAGATTGCAGCCAGGCCTTACACAAAATCAGGCAGCCTGGAAAAGAGCAATCAAGAAAACCCCATCCAACCCATACTAGCTTGGAAACAGATATTAAACAATGATGAACTTTATTCACCAAAAATTAAGAAATGATTTCATTTTATTCAGTCATATATTAGCTTGGGGTGGCTTCTTACCAGTGATCGGTCAATATTTAAATACGTTTTAAGTGAAATTCCAGATTTTAATATAAAAACTTTCTATATACTTTTCAATCTGGTTTTCATTTGACAAATACAAACCTTGGTGACCCCAATAAGACAGTGTAAAAAGGGTTTTTTTTTCCTTTGACACCACTATTATTTTAATTATCATCACTCCTCGGCAATGTTTGAATGTTTGTTTTAAAAATAAATGATTAGAATTGTCATAAAACCTAAACAGATGATAATTATACATTTTTTTGTACTTCAGAATTTACATAATATTATTAAACTACTAGCAGTATAGACCGGCGTTGCTTGGGTGTAATGAAAGCTTTAAAACTAATCCATGGTCCTGGAGTTCAGATTCAGCCTAAAGAATATTTTGGTGAGAATCGAATAAAAAATTGTAGAGTTGTATAAAGGACATACAGACAGATAAACAGACACACACACAAACATCTTACCTTTTATATATATATATATATATATATATATATAAATATTATCGATTTTCTGCACTAAGTAAGAACTGCAACCTTGAAACTTCTGAATATCATTTCTTATGTCTTTGTCTATAAGTGTATCAAATTTGATTTAAATCAGACCACTGCTTCTATAACCCGATTTTTTCGATTATCAATTTTTATTGGGGGTACCTTGACACAAAACCTAGCTAAGAACACACACAGATGCTTATAGTACAACTGTGTAAGTTTTCAAGAAAATCGGTTCAACCGTTTCGGAGTCTATAGATAACGGACACACACACACAGAGACAAAGTTCCATTTATAAATAAGTTTAGATTAGATTGTTTATTTATAACAATAATTTACACTTTTTACATGGTTCAGACTGTTGTACTCATCTTTACCTGTAAAATTAAAGACATTTCAATCATTGTATGCTCTGGCCTTCTTCAGGTGATATTCGTTAAAATTTTTAACTGACCCCTTTGTTTAGTCCACAGGTAAATTGTTCTATTTCATATAGTATGCCTTTGTATATCTCTTCTTCTATGTGTCATGTCCTTTCAGGACGTAGGCAATCATGGCTTTCTCTATCCCTGTGGCACTTAGCATGCTTTCTCCTGTTACACCACACAACCCTTGTTCTGTCATCCACCCGATCAGGCCCTTCAAATATGTTATCCGATGCTTTTCCCTGTCTCTTTCTCCCTCTATCTGGCCTGTTAGTATCAGGTTCTCCAAGCCCTCTATCCTCATTGCATGTCCCAGGAACTTTAGCTGTCTCTTCCTGATGCTCATTATTAATTTCCTTTTAGTTTCCATCCTTCCCAAAACCTCATCATGCTCGGTCCATGATATCCACAGCATCCTTCTGTAGAACCACATTGTTTCAAGTTTGTATATTTCAGTTTTCATTAATGTGACAGTAAAGAGGAGGACAACAGCCTAAACAATGTCAATAGTGTAGATAGTTACAATACCTTGCCTCAGAAATGTAAGCAGATTCTGAAGAAGGCCAATCATACAAAGTGTGAAACATTGTGAAGATGACAAAGATGAGGACAACAGTTCAAACAATGTAACTAGTATGAATAGTTACAATACCTAATCTCAGAAATATAGACAGGATAATTTTATGTGAATGACATTCTAAAAACTAGTATAACTAAAAATAATGCAATATTTATCGTTTACTAATTTATAAAGAAATATGAATATATTTTTTCTATTCATAAATTTTTTAACATTTTTTTTTTCTTCTTCTATGTGCTAAGTCTCTTCAGGACGTAGGCAATCATGGTCCTCCACGTCTCCCTATCCCTGGTGAATATTAGCAAGCTTTCTCCTGTTACTCCACCCAAATCCCACTGCTCAGGCCCTTCAAATAAGTTATCCACTACTTTCCCCTGTCTCTTTTTTACTCTAACTAACCTGTGAATATCAGATTCTCCAAGCCTTTCATCCTCATTACTTGTCCCAAGAACTTCAGCTGTCTCTTCCTGATGCTCAGTATTAATTTTCTTTTTGTTTCCATAATTTCCAAAACGTCATCATTGCTCAGATGCTTGATCTATGATATTCACAGCATCCTTCTCTAGAATCACATTTCATTTGCTTCAAGTTTTTCATTTATCTTTGATGATATTGTCCAGCATTCACTGCCATATTGAAGGAAAGACATTACATAACAAATTAGTACTCTTTTCTTTGTTTCTAGTGAAATTTTCCTGTGTCTTTACTCTGCTCAGCTTCTGGAATGCGTCCTTGGCTATTTGGATTCACCTTCGGATCTCAGTGTCGCACTTTCTGTCCTCCGTTAGAACACTTCCCAAGTACTTTTTGTACTTGCTTGATTTTAGTATCTCCAACCTGTAATTGGCATTTTGGGCCCCTCCATTTACTAATGACTATACATTCAGTTTTCTTGTAAAATATATAAGGAAACTATAAGTAAACTCTTATTTACCAATTTAAACAGTTTAAATATACATATATATATATATATATATATATTGTATTAATGCAACCTAGGTTTCTACCATGTGGTTATTGCAAAGTTATTGCAAATCCCCTGAAGACACCACATGGTAGAAACCTAGGCTGCATAATAATTCATTTACAAATGAAGAATATATGTGTGTGTGTGTGTGTGTGTGTGTGTGTGTGTGTGTGTGTGTGTGTGTGTTGTGTATGTGCATGGATGCATGCACATATATGTACGTGTGTGTGTGTTGTAAATATGTGCATGGATGCATGCACATATATGTACGTGTGTGAGTGTGTGTGTGTTGTAAATATGTGCATGGATGCATGCACATATATGTACGTGTGTGAGTGTGTGTGTGTGTGTTGTAAATATGTGCATGGATGCATGCACATATATGTACGAGTGTGAGTGTGTGTGTATATATATATATATATATATATATATACACACACATACATACACTTTTGTTTAATGGCATATCAACCTCTGTGGATTATTTAATGCCAAAAAGGTGGGGCTTTAAGGTATTTTTTTAATGTTCAGTTACAATGATGAAGCTGATTTAGTCAGATTTTGATAAATTTTTTTTTTTTTTTTTTTAGAAAGCTTAAGATGTCTTCTAGTTTTGTATTCAAAAATGTATTGTTAGCAATAATATTTTATCCTTCAAAAATGTTTTATGGCAATATTTTTTTTTCCTTCAAAAATGTATATTTTTTTCTATAAAAGTCTATTTTTTTATACTTTCATAGTGTTTTGACCCCAGTTTAGGGAGTTAAATATTTGCCTATAGCTGAGTCCCCTAACAGGTGCTACCACTCCGGGTCAGGGTGAACCTGAGAACAACAGTAATTTATATATACACATATATAGTGTGTGTGTGTGTGTGTGTGTGTGCGCAGATACACATCAGTATATAAATATTTATCAGGTGCTAATAGAACAGTGCTCAATGTTTCATGCTCCTCACAATCTCCCAATCAGAGGCCTTGCTGCCTAATACAGTTTACCATCATACCCAGGACTGATAGACTTTGAGTTGCAGTATGCTATCATTATAACAATAATAATAACCATATATCTATAAATGCTCTACATTTTGTATTGAGAATTTTATAAAAAGTAAATATTAAACTGTGGAATATATATCCAGTAGTTATAAACCACTGATATATGCGTGTGTGTTTCATTAAAAACGTCTGACGTGATGCAGTTAAGTTTTTTTTATATAAATTTTTTTTATATATCTGTCTATACTTCTAAGATAAAAAAGTAATTATAGTATTTACATTTTTCGAACTGTTGTCTTCATCTTTATTACCATGTTTATGACGTTTTAGCTGTCGTACAAAATTCATAGCACCTTCTTCAGATGCTAAGAATTTTGAACTGAACCCTTTATTTGTCCATACTTCTGAGATGAGGAAGTATTTATATTATTTAGATTTTTTTAACTGTTGTCTTCATCTTTATGTCCATATTCATATATTGACAATGTTCTAATGTGTTATGTGTCCTTGAGGACACATGTCCCAGTTGATAAAAGCATTGACTTGACCCTAAAGAAATCCGCAACTGAAGAACCAAAAATTCTTGTTGAGATTTGCGACGACCATGCTCTGTCAGAAATAACATGCAGAGATTGGTTCAAAAATAACGATTTTGATGTTGAAGATAAAGAATACTTTGGCGC
>JBBBDQ010002285.1:1780000-1805000 GCA_037127315.1 Ascarosepion bandense
CATGTGGTTGGAGAACCAGAGAAAAAAGCTAGTCAGAGCAGTTGCTATGAAAATACTTATATTGTATATATTCAGACTGTTGCCCTCATCTTTTGGCCAATGTTTTGGTCATTGTACACTCCAGCCTTCTTAAAGTGCTAGGAATTTTGAACAGAACCCTTCATTTCATTCAGTGTGATATATCATTCTCATTCCATGTGCAATGCCACTTCCTGATGCCATGTAGTTATTTTTCTTTAACTCAACTCTTTAAGTTATTTGTTCACCACTGCTGTGATCGAAATAAAGGGTGCAGTTCAAAATTCCTAGCACCTGAAGAAGGCCAGAGCATACAATGGCTGAAATGTCATAAACATGGCAATGAAGATGAGGACAACAGTCCAAACACTTAAATAATGTAAATACTATCTCATCTCAGAAGTATAGACAAATAATGAAAATACTCATGGAAAAAAATTCTTCAGCAAATTTCTAGGCCAATCCTAACTTTTCTGTCTTTTTTGGAGAGGGGGCTGATAAACTGCTCTTCAATCTACAACCCCCATCTCACAGATGTAACATCACAAATCCATCACTATTATTGCTATTTCTATTGCAAATAGTCTGAAAAGCTATATTCCTTAGCTGTAAAAGTCTGAGTGAGTGGAATTAAGATCTGCCATATCACATACACTGGGATGAAATATGCCACTTCCCTCATTCTGTTCTGGCTTACGGCCATATCACGTTGAATACACCAGTTCTCACTCGATCACCAAAGTTAAGCAACATTGAGCCTGGTTAGTACTTAGATGGGTGACCACTTGGGAATACCAGATGCTGTAAGCGTTTAGTGACGGATGTGCATTGTGGTGCAGTGGATATCGGCTTTGAAAGAGAAATCGGTGAGCCGAGTTTGAATTCCAGTTGAATACCATGCATTCACTTAAGCACTGGTACCCTTGGGAAAGGTATTAATCCATCCCTTCCCTCTAGTTATGGGTTAAATAACAAGGGTAGGACTTGGGGACCCTGCCCTTATAAAACAAAACTCCAATGAATCTTGATACTCGAAAAGAAAAAAATTATTACTTGACACAAAACTTATATAAAAACAATAATAAATTGTTGAAAGAAAAAGGTATTAGCCACAATAAATAAATAAAACTTTAGTTGGCAATAAATGACCCGCCAAGCTGTTGATTTACCATAAAAACAAAACAACTAACCAATAATCATTATTTTCTTAAGAAGCAATTTTAATTTCAATGTTACTTTGTTAAACAGACGACCAAGAGGATCGTTTCCCCAATTGCTACAATATTAATTTCAAGTTTTGGGTTAACCATTATTTTTTCCTATACATACATATATATATATATATATATATATATATATATATATACTCAGAAACTGCATTTCTTGCTTCTTCCTCTTATATTCATACTATTACCTCATTCAGCAACACACTACTTTTTGTAACTCTTGTGCTTAGTATTAACAAAAAAAAAAAAAAATTACAATTAAGCACGAGAAATCATTTGACAAGAAACAGGTTCATATATTTAAATACTGAGTAGAATATTGAGAGACTGGAAGATTTCATTTGAAACTTAAAAAAAAAAACTAATGGGATATCTGTCCTTCCATATGACAGCGAATGCTGGACAATCTCTTTCAGAAAGAAGGAGACACTCAAAGCAACAAAAATGTGGTTCTACAGTAGGATACTGAGGATAACATAGACCAAAAATGTGAGCAATGACAAGGAAACTCATAGTTAGCAACAGAAAGAGACAGCTGAGATTTCTGGGACATGTAATGGGGAAGGGAAGCTTAGAGAATCTAATGCTCACGGGATAGATAGAGGGAAAGGGAGACAGAGGAAAGCAGCGCAAGAGATACTTGATGGACTTAAGTGGATGGCACAACAGGGTTTGGGTGAGATACCAAAATGTTAAAAGCAGCAATGGATAGGGGCAAGTGGAGGGCCATGATTTTCATTGTGCCAAAAAGAGACGGCACATAAGTTTGTAGACAATAAGGCTTTAGTAATGTATTCTTGTAAAGAGGGTTTGTGCAGTCGCATCACTTTCCCTTTTCTTCCCATGCCTTCCTCCTGCCAATTGCTTTTCGCCTTGCCTTCCCTTTTCTCCCCATTCCTTCCTCCTGCCAATTGCTTTTCGCCTTGCCTTCCCTTTTCTCCCCATTCCTTCCTCCTGCCAATTGCTTTTCGCCTTAACTTCCCTTTTCTCCCCATTCCTTCCTCCTGCCAATTGCTTTTCGCCTTGCCTTCCCTTTTCTCCCCATTCCTTCCTCCTGCCAATTGCTTTTCGCCTTGCCTTCCCTTTTCTTCCCATTCCTTCCTCCTGCCAATTGCTTTTCGCCTTGCCTTCCCTTTTCTTCCCATTCCTTCCTCCTGCCAATTGCTTTTCGCCTTGCCTTCCCTTTTCTTCCCATTCCTTCCTCCTGCCAATTGCTTTTCGCCTTGCCTTCCCTTTTCTTCCCATTCCTTCCTCCTGCCAATTGCTTTTCACCTTGCCTTCCCTTTTCTTCCCATTCCTTCATCCTGCCAATTGCTTTTCACCTTGTCTTCCCTTTTCTTCCCATGCCTTCCTCCTGCCAATTGCTTTTCACCTTGCCTTCCCTTTTCTTCCCATTCCTTCCAATTGAGTTTCGCCTTGCCTTCCCTTTTCTTCCTCCTGCCAATTGCTTTTCGCCTTGCCTTTTCTTCCCATTCCTTCCTCCTGCCAATTCCTTTTCGCCTTGCCTTCCCTTTTCTCCCCATTCCTTGCTCCTGCCAATTGCTTTTCGCCTTGCCTTCCCTTTTCTTTCTCCTGCCAATTCCTTTTCGCCTTGCCTTCCCTTTTCTTCCTCCTGCCAATTGCTTTTCGCCTTGCCTTCCCTTTTCTTCCTCCTGCCAATTGCTTTTCGCCTTGCCTTCCCTTTTCTTCCTCCTGCCAATTGCTTTTCGCCTTGCCTTCCCTTTTCTTCCTCCTGCCAATTGCTTTTCGCCTTGCCTTTTCTTCCCATTCCTTCCTCCTGCCAATTGCTTTTCGCCTTGCCTTCCCTTTTCTTCCCATTCCTTCCTCCTGCCAATTGCTTTTCGCCTTGCCTTCCCTTTTCTTCCCATTCCTTCCTCCTGCCAATTGCTTTTCGCCTTGCCTTCCCTTTTCTTCCCATTCCTTCCTCCTGCCAATTGCTTTTCGCCTTGCCTTCCCTTTTCTTCCCATTCCTTCCTCCTGCCAATTGCTTTTCGCCTTGCCTTCCCTTTTCTTCCCATTCCTTCCTCCTGCCAATTGCTTTTCGCCTTGCCTTCCCTTTTCTTCCCATTCCTTCCTCCTGCCAATTGCTTTTCGCCTTGCCTTCCCTTTTCTTCCCATTCCTTCCTCCTGCCAATTGCTTTTCGCCTTGCCTTCCCTTTTCTTCCCATTCCTTCCTCCTGCCAATTGCTTTTCGCCTTGCCTTCCCTTTTCTTCCCATTCCTTCCTCCTGCCAATTGCTTTTCGCCTTGCCTTCCCTTTTCTTCCCATTCCTTCCTCCTGCCAATTGCTTTTCGCCTTGCCTTCCCTTTTCTTCCCATTCCTTCCTCCTGCCAATTGCTTTTCGCCTTGCCTTCCCTTTTCTTCCCATTCCTTCCTCCTGCCAATTGCTTTTCGCCTTGCCTTCCCTTTTCTTCCCATTCCTTCCTCCTGCCAATTGCTTTTCACCTTGCCTTCCCTTTTCTTCCCATTCCTTCATCCTGCCAATTGCTTTTCACCTTGTCTTCCCTTTTCTTCCCATGCCTTCCTCCTGCCAATTGCTTTTCACCTTGTCTTCCCTTTTCTCCCCATTCCTTCATCCTGCCAATTGCTTTTCACCTTGCCTTCCCTTTTCTTCCCATTCCTTCCTCCTGCCAATTGCTTTTCGCCTTGCCTTCCCTTTTCTTCCTCCTGCCAATTGCTTTTCGCCTTGCCTTCCCTTTTCTTTCTCCTGCCAATTCCTTTTCGCCTTGCCTTCCCTTTTCTTCCTCCTGCCAATTGCTTTTCGCCTTGCCTTCCCTTTTCTTCCTCCTGCCAATTGCTTTTCGCCTTGCCTTCCCTTTTCTTCCTCCTGCCAATTCCTTTTCGCCTTGCCTTCCCTTTTCTTTCTCCTGCCAATTCCTTTTCGCCTTGCCTTCCCTTTTCTTCCTCCTGCCAATTGCTTTTCGCCTTGCCTTTTCTTCCCATTCCTTCCTCCTGCCAATTCCTTTTCGCCTTGCCTTCCCTTTTCTCTCCATTCCTTCCTCCTGCCAACTGCTTTACGCCTTGCCTTCCCTTTTGTTCCTATTCTTTCCTCCTGCCAATGCTTTTTGCCTTATATTCTCCTTCTTACTTTCCTCCTACTACTTCTCATTTCTCTTCCTCAAAAGTTTTTACTCCCCACCTCTCTTATTCTTTGCTTTTTGTTCTTTTTGAAGGAAAAGGGGATTTGTTCTGCACTCTCTAAATCCCCCTCTCCCTGACATTCTTTAAATGCACCCACTATATCACCCATTTCTACCCCAATAAGCTCTTTCGCTAATATTTTCATGATACAATTTGAACCTTTGCTGTTTTATTTTTTATTTTTTTAATGGAGAGCAACTTTTTTGACTTTGTAGTATTTTCATTAAGCCCTTTGAAACAGCAAACTAACAAGTAAGTGTCCAGGAGTGCTTCTCCCTCAGGATAAGTAGGTGATAATTAAAACTTCACTTCCGAGCATGTACGTGCTCAAATCAAATGGCGAGAAAAAAAGTAAAAAAAAACAAACAAAGAACAGCCTTATTTGCACAAAACAACAAATACAAGTTGATATAAAAATAGTTAATTAATGGCTACCATAATGAAATAAGATAAAAAGATGGTTTCTTTTAACTGAAATATTTCATTTACATTTAAACAAGACGATTAAAATTTAATGAAATAAAACTTATATGCAAATCTAGAAAATACATAAGCTCACCATTTCACAATTTTTTATTTGCAATTTAGATAACTGTTAATCTAGATCAAGGGAGATAACTAAATTAGCTTCCTAGCTCTGGAAAAAATCATGTGATATTGTGATTATTTTGTCAGTGGTTGACTGTTTAAACGAATAAAACAAATAGTCACTTTCATCAAAAGACAAAAAAAATAATTTTTGAAATCAATTCACTCCAAAAAGGACAATAAAGCTACTAAGATTCAAGAGGTTACTGAGTGTAAAAACTGATATTATTAAGTAGAAAAGAACAGGTTCAAAAAATAAAAATAAAAAAATAAAAAACAGAAGACAACAATTTATGTTATGTTTAAATTTTTGAAGATCATAATTGACAGGAAAGCAAAATTCCAAAAGAGGGGGAGAAATGTGAAAGAAGAAAGTATTACGATAGAACTTACAGTTGTATCAGTTAACGCTCACCAGTTTTATTCACATTTATTTTACCTGTCCGTCTTTTCCTCTAAACTAGAGTATATGACACTTTAGCATTACCAGAGACCCTAATAGTGTGCGATAGATAAATTGTCTAAATTACGCAAAAATAAAAATAACACTGACATCTCATTTTAACAGTTAAATTTACCAAAATTACACAAAAATATCTTGAAATAGGAAAGACTAAATTTGTTAAAAAAAAAAAAAATGCCATTGGTTTCAACTACAACCAACTAAGGCTATTTTGGAATCTCTTGCAACTCTTCTGAATGGTCTCCTTGCTCCGCTATTCGATTTCTAAGTTTGAATGGATTTCAATTACATCACCCATATGTGAAAATTGGTGAATGCTGCCATAATCCCTGCCTTCAGTTCATCTTTAGGGCTACAGAGAGTTTTGTTGGTCTCTCAACTGTGCCCCACACATAATTATCAAGGAGGTTGCAGTGTGGAGAGTTAGGTGGCTAGATGTAAGGGGTGATGTCAAAAATTGTCTGACAGCCATGACTGTTTTACTGCTTCTGTGGCATGGTGCAGAGTCATGTTGCCAGACTTATGGCCTTCCAGCAGCCACCCTTTTGACCCAGGGTAATACTACCCACTCAAGGAATTTGTTGTTGGCCTCCATATTGAGTCTGTTGGAAGATGAATGGAGGCATAATATCACTATCACTGGTGATCACTCTAAACACCATGATGTTGACAGGATATATCATCCAACAGTGTCCTCAGACTGACACCCAAACACACTGAAATATTTGTATTGGAACATCTGACATGAATGCCAAGGATTACAGGATGCCATTTCTAAATTTCTGGCACAGTGAATAGTATCAGGATACTTATTTTTTTTTTAATTATTTTACAGAGGGTGCCCAACTGACTCTACTATACTGTGCAGTTGACAAAATAAAAAACGATATGGGTGAAATTAAAAATAAAAATGACAATTTACCCATAGCACCCTTAAACCAAATTGCATGCCTTAAACAATGTTTTAATATACAATTAAGTTTTTTTTTTTTTTTTTTTTTTAGAAACTATATTATTACAAATTACTTAATTTTAAATCTAGAAAATATTATGAACAGGAGCCCATTATTATATTACTTTTCTCTCATACCAATATTTTGTTTGCTATATTCACAATGTGAAACAATCAAACCTGATGGCATCTAAGGTAACAGCATCTCTCCTTGAATTCGAAACAACACAAATTATACTAATTTTGGTTTAGAAAAGACTAGCAGTGTGGCCCGGCATTGCTCGGGTGTAATGAAAGCTTTAAAACTAATCCATGGTCCTGGAGCTCAGACTCTTTGGACATTGCACGAAAGACTAAAAAGCAATAGTTGTTTCCAGTTAAAGCGAAAACGTAGACTGAAAGAAAAATGAATGGATGTAAGTCAAATTTTGATTTCCTGGTATCGATATCAAATAAGTTTTTTTCATCGTAAACTGAATTTTGAAGGCTAAATAAGTCCTCTGAGTAAATGGTATCATGGCTGAGACTAAGAACTACAATTATACCTACTTAGAGCCAAACCCGAAGCAAAAACTAAAATAAAAGGGTTGAAAAAAATACAGACATACAGGCAGATAAACAGACACATAAACATCTTGCCCTTTGTATGTATATATATATATATATATTTTATCGATTTTCTGCACTATTGTAAGAATTGCAACCTTGAAACTTCTGAATACTGTTTCTTATGTCTTTGTCTATGAGTGTAGCAAATTTGATTAAAATCGGACCACTTCTTCTATAACCCGATTTTTACGATTATCGATATTTATCAGAGGTATCATGACACAAAACCTAGCTAAGAACACTCGCAGATGCTTATAGTACAACTGTGTAAATTTTCAAGAAAATCATTTCAGCCATTTCGGAGTCTATAGGTAACGGACACAGACACACACAGACACACAAAGTTCCATTATAAATAAGTTTAGATACTTTTGCATTTAAGTGAACAACCATTACACTCAAACAAACTTTCGCTCTGTTGTAAGAATAGGAATTCGATGACTTCTATATTCTATTTCTGTTTGCTGTTTATTTTTTGTTTTTTTTATGTAAAGACTTTTCCGCAACATATCCAGGCATCATCAAATTTAATTATTTTTTCTGGTGCCGTCTTTTTTTTAAAAACCAAGTGTGCATGTGTGTCCGGTCTGGTTTGAAGTGGTCGAGAAACAGCTACTGGGATTTCAATGTGTCTTCCTTGAGATCAAAATTCAGAGCATGGGCAAGGAGGAACACCGTTGTAAGAGACGACTCGAAGACCAGCTACCTTGACAAGGCCATCACAACTAGCGACCCAAGAGCGTCATCATAACTGGTGTTGTGTTGACAGCATAAACCCTGACCTAGGTTCCGGACTTCAGCCGTTTCGGAGTCTATAGGTAACGGACACACACACAGAGACAAAGTTTCATTTATAAATAAGTTTAGATATATATATATATATATATATATATATATATATATATACTAATTTTGGTTTAGAAGAGATAAATGCATGTGAAATATGACTGACTAATGAAAACAAAACAACACAAAAAGAAAAATATCTTCATAAATAATATGGGTAATAATAGATTAAAAATAAATTAATATACAGTTTTTATTGAATGGGAAGGATATGTTTGATGAACTGTAACAAGGGAATTGATATTTGATTGGAAATTGTTGACTTTTTTTTCCTAAGTCACCGCACGCTTCCAGGTTCAGTCTATAACTCTACTGAATTAAAATTGCATTTGCATGGTTAAAACCAGCTTAAACCACTTATGAATTTGGAAATGCAATTAAGTCTGAGGTAATTAGTGTTCTTATTTACTTTCCTCTAATAGCCAATGAGGCTTTTTACTTTTGAACAATGATTTAGCACCAAGAGCTTGTGGTATGAGATTTCAATGTCGATATTTTCTAATGCAAAAATCAAATGACAAAATAATCCACTGATATGAGTACTTTATCAAGGTCATCAAAAAGTACGTGAAAGTCTTTTCCTCTCGTTAATTGTATTTCTTTTTTTTTTTTAAATCAATTCACCCCAAACAAGACAACAATGTCACTAAGATGCAAGTGGATACTGGAGAAAAAGAGAATGAAAAGATTTTAGAAGGAACCAAAAACTCAAAAAAGAAAACAAAGGATAAACCCTTACTCCTGTTCAAAATCCAAAGAGGAGAGTAAACAGGGCAACAGCTGAATCTATCTACTATTAAATAATTAGAATTGAATCTGCATGGTTAAAAGCAGCTTCAATTATTTACAAACTTGGGAATGCAAGTAAAAATGAGGCGTCACTAAGTTTGGAGTATTTAGTATTTGTATTCACTTTCCTTCAATACTTGCTGACGCTTTTTACTTTAGACTAATAATTTACCATCAAGACCCTTGTGCATAACAAAGAGATCATCTTGTAAGATTCAGTGACTGAATATTTTATTTTAAAATCAGGTATTTAAGAACAAGCTTTTGGCTTCTTCAACTGCCTGGGGGTAAATATCAACCATTTTAGGGACCCCTGCTCTAAGATGTTTGATAAGAAGCAACTTTAATAAGATCCGAGATACTTCAGTAAGTATATCCACATTTTTGTTGTGGGGGGGGGGGGGGGGGGTTTAATGTTTTAAATTTAAAAATGTGATTTACAAAAAAAATATATAAATAATAAAAACAAAAAACAAGAACTTTTTTTTGAAAGTTAATTCTAAAAATATATAAAGAGCTCTCATGCGTACAGCCAAATAGAGTTCCTAAAACATTTTGTTTATCATTTTAACAATTCCATTTACTGAAAAGTTTTTACAATTGCCGTACTCTGGCACTTTATTCTCGACAGCACCTCTAAATCTTCCTCTTCTCTACAAAATGCTTCCTCTTCATTCTTGTAAATCTTATTCATAAATTCAATTCCACACATGAATTCTCTTTCAACCAACCAGGTCAAAAAGAAAAAAAAAAAAAAAAAAAAAAAAACCCTCAATGCCTTTATCAATAAATCATTAAAAAAAAAGAAGAAAAAAAACACCTGATAAAAAATAGTAAACAATGAAACCAATGCCAATATGACCAAAGAAATCGTCTCTCCTGATAGCTCTTTTATGTACAAAGAGACATTTTCGTGATAGTTTTCACAAATAAATTTCGTAATGTTCAACAGGAGCTTTATTTTAAAAATCTTCATGATTCTATGGCCATTGTTAACAATTTCCAAATTGTATTTGTATCTATTATAATTTGGTCTGCTTCATAAAAGCAGAAGGTGATAAACTGAGTCTTGCATTCAAGTTTTAAAAAGTTTTTGGAGATAAGTGTGCTTGTATAAAAGACATTCAAATAAAAGACTTCTTCATACTAAATAAATAAGATATAATTTCAAAAATTACATCTGTGTATAATACTATTGAAGTGTATCAAATGTATCAAGTTTTAAAAAGGTTTTAGAGATAAGTTTTGGAGATATTTTCTACAAATACTTTCATGGCTTCTACTCTGATGAACTTAGCTCACTGGTGCCCCCTATATATGAATTACCACAAGCCACAAGATTAGCAACTAGGTCCCACCCTTTTACTGTGAAACTAATAAAATGTAAATGCAAATTCTACTCTAGCAGCTTCTTTTTTCGCACTTTCGTCTGTGGAATTCTCTTCCATTTACTTGCTTCCCCGACAGCTACAATCTCCGGGAATTTAAATGTAAGGTCAACAGTCATCTCCTATCTCACTAACCTGCATCCTCTCTCTCATGCTCTTTTCTCCGTCCACTCCACTCTTATCAGTATTCTCATCCTTCTCTTACCCATTTCCTGATGCCCCATGTAACCAGTCACTCTTTCTCATAACTTTCCTCCTATGTAACCCCTTGCAAAACAGTGGCAGTAAAATGCCTTGCTTGAGGCAATATGATTATTTAAAAAAAAAAAAAGAAAAAAAAGGGTGCTTGTATAAAAGACATGCAAATAAAAGACTTCATACTAAATAAATAAAATATAATTTCAAAAATTACATCTGTGTATAATAATACTGAAGTGTATCAAATGTATTTTCATTTTATACAAACACTGAAGTCAAAGATTATTTCACAAGCACACTGTTGGGACACCCGCGCCTATTCGGCTATAATGGACTATTCCATTACTATGTAAAGTAACAGTGGCATCTACGTTAAGTAGAGAGTGTGCCGAGCAGCCGATCGACAAGTCAGTCGTAGACATCCGGTGACGACCCGGAAGTACCCATTGCTCATACTACGTCTTACGACGGCTGAGACGATTAACCCTTATTCTTGTATTGGATACTAATAACCTTTGTAAATACTATTTTTCACGGAATACAACAATTAACCTATTCCTGTTGTTGAGTTATTTATTCTTACTCATGACATAACACACACACAAAGACTACTTATGACTATATTATTATTATTATTATTATCAACTTCCCATTGGACTTATTCAACTTTTATTTTATTTATTTATTTATTTTTTACAATGACATACAAGGCCATACACTCGATTTGGTTGGCTGATTTTCTTTAGCAGCAAGCCGAACTGGATGGGTTATTTAATGCTGAAAACTAAATATTTTGTATGGAAACATTTTTTTTTTAGTGATGATGATTTTAGTGATACGCCACCCACATCTATTGAACAGGTGAAGAGGCTCATCCCTTGTTTCCTGTTTAGGATGTGGTTTCCGGCTTTCTCTTTTCCATTCTTTTTACCCTTACGTAGCCCCCTGCGTATCAGTGGCGTTACCGCCTTGCTTGGGGTGATATGATTTAAAAAAAAAAAAAAAAAAAAAAAAAAAAACGAGTCTTAGTAATTAACCTATAGCTGGGTAAAGAACCGGTGACTTCATACCTTTTCAGAGAGTATTTGCACATAAGTGAATATAATGAACCCAACCAGAATTGGAACTCTGCTCTTCAATTAACAACTCTTGGAATTGTTTTTGGAACTATTAATTAGAGAGCAGAGTTCTAATTCCAGTTGGGTTCATTATACATTACACCACAAGAACATCCAAGCTTACAGTATCTGGTATTCCCATCCAGTTACCCATCTAGATAATGACCAGGCTCAACATTGCTGAACTTTTCACATAATATAGCCATAAGCCCCTCCACACTAAAAGGTAGAGTTTGAATTTGACATGTTTAATGGCATATCAAACCTTGTGGGGTGGGGTTTCAAGGCATT
This sequence comes from Ascarosepion bandense, assembly GCA_037127315.1. Taxonomy (NCBI): domain Eukaryota; kingdom Metazoa; phylum Mollusca; class Cephalopoda; order Sepiida; family Sepiidae; genus Ascarosepion; species Ascarosepion bandense. The sequence continues at coordinate 1,791,628 of JBBBDQ010002285.1, forward strand.
GTTTTTTTTAAATTTGGTTATAGTGAGAAGGTCAATTTAGTCGGATTTTAATGAAATTTTTTTGTTTTTATTCTTTTTTATTTTATAAAACTGAAGATGTCTTCTAATTTTTTATTCAAAAATGTTTTGCTGAGAATTGTTGGCAATATTTTTCCTTCAAAAATGTATATATTTCTATAAAAGTCTATTTTTATAATTTCATAGTATTTTAACCTCAGTTTGGAGTTTGCCCATAGCTGGGACCCTAACAGATGCTACCACTCTGGGTCTGGGTGGACCTGAAAACAGCAGCTATTAAGAGGTTGTTCCATGCTTCTCACAACCTCCCAATCAGAGGCCTTCCTGCCAGATGCAGATTACCATCATGCCCAGGACCACTCAAGATAGAGGGTTGACAAGGTAAGAGTCACAGTTTAGAGGGAAGATAAAGGTTTGTTTCTGACTTGAATAGGTAAAGACTATAGAGATGAAGAATTCAATCTCTTGGTAGTTCTACAAAGTTGTGTTTCACAGGAAGAAACTGCTCAGGTGGAACTTATATTTCACCAATCAAATGCAAGAGAATCGAGATGGTTCCCTACAATGTGCATAGCATGGCAGGTTTTAGGTGAAAAAAAAAAAAAGAATTAGCAATGTGGAAAGAGTGAACCGACAGTCTGTTTTACTTTGCCTGGCCTAATATGGTGGAAAGGCAGATAACATTAAAAACCACAACAGGACCCAACTTTACCCAATATCCAGACATTGAGGGAGGTCTCAGATATATATGAATTGTTTGAACATTATTTTTTTATCAATACTCGTATTTAAGTAGATATTCTGTTTTTTAATTAAACAGTATTATATATTTATATCTACCGGCCTGATTATTTACAATAAATTGTTATTAAGAAAATGTGTGCCATTCGGTAGGATTCGAACCTGCGACTCCTATCCACACATAGCGCATAACATAATGAAATTTGTTTTTAATTAAAATAAAAATCATTTTCACAACAATGAACTAACATTGCCTGATGGCGAGGTAAAAAATCTCGAAACATAGATATTTCTGTGTCACAATGTAAACTATACTAATTTTAATTAAAAACAAATTATATATATATATATATATATATATATATATAAATTTTTCTTTTTTTAATCATTTCACCCCGAGCAAGGCGGAAATGCCACTGATGTGCAGGGGGCTACATTACTGTAAAAAGATTAATTAGAAAAGAGTGAGGAGTACAAACTAGTTAGAAAGGAGCAATAGAACGCTGAGAAAGCAGGTGCGATGACAGATACATAGGTGGAGAGAAAGGGAAGGTTATACAGGGGTGGGGAGAGAGCTAGAGTCCAGTGATTAGTAGATGAGTATTGATCTTGCATTTAAATTTCTGGAGGTTGTAGCCATCAGGAAAGCAAGAATACGGGAACGAGTTCCACAGGTGGGAAGTGCGAGAGAAGAAGCTGCAGGAGTAGAATTGTCGTCTGCATTTGGCTAACCTGACTGTGAATGGGTGGGACCCAGTTGCCAGTCTGGTTGCACGAGTAAACACCTGTTGAGGAGACATCAGTGACTTAAGTTCATCCGAGCAGAAGCCATGAAAGTATTTATAGAAGAGAAAAAGGGAGGCCACATTTCGACGATGGGAAAGTGGCTGCAGTCGAGTCGTCAGATCAGTACCTATCGCATTACAGACTCTCCTTTGGAGCCTGTCAAGAACACTGAGGAGAACGGCAGGGGCACCTGACCATAAATGGCAGCAGTACTCCATGCACGGACGAATGGTTGACTTGTATATATGCAGGATGGATTCAGGTGGAAAAAACATCCTGGATCGACATAGTGACCCAACCTTCTTAGCAGTAGAGTTTGCTCTGGATTCAATATAGTGGTTCCATTTGAGGTCTGAGGACAGGGTAAGTCCGAGGAGGCGTAGTGCATTGCTCTCCGGGAGAATTGCTTGGTCCATGCTTATGGGAGGCAGGAGAGGTTGCCTGTAATGGTTGACAGACAGCAGCTTAGTCTTAGATGAATTGAAGTTGACAATTTACTTCTTGCCCCAGTTTACCACAGAGTGTAGATCCCGCTCAAGGTCAGCAGTGAAATTATGTCTGTCCGCCACGACAGGTTTCTTACTGGTGCGGGAGTATATTGTAGTGTCATCTGTGTAGATGCCTACTTGGGATTTGATCTCATTTGGGAGGTCGTTGATGAAAATAAGGAAGAGCGTCGGGCCCAGGATAGAGCCCTGTAGGACACCAGCATTCGTGCTGTAGGATGAAGAGGCACGCCCATTCAAAACGACCTTCATTTTGTGGTTATTTAGAAAAGATTGGATTAGGTCAAGCAGGCGACCAGTAATACCATAACCCCGAGGGTTTGCATTGGCGGCCAGAGTGCCAAACCTTGTCAAAAGCCTTGGAAATGTCCAGAGCAACCGCGCGAGCCTTGTCAGACTCATCAAGGGCCTGTAGCATGTACTCCGTTACGGTTGTTAGCAGGTCAGCCGTGGACCTGGCAAAGCGGAAACCATATTGCCTGTCAGAGAAGAGTTTGTGGGCAGTGAGATGATGAACTATTTCAGCATTGATTATGGCCTTGAATACTTTCCCGAATATTGGTAGAAGACTGATAGAGCGATAGTTGGATGGGTCCGAGGGTTCACCACAATTCTTAAATACAGGAATGACTGAAGAGAACTTCCAGCACGCAGGAAAGCAGGAAGCAGAAAGGCAGTAGTTAAGCAGTTTAGAGAGGACAGGGGAAAGTTCAAGAGCACACCTCTTAAGGACTATCACCGGGATTCCATCGTCTCCACACACTTTATGGGGGTCAAGTTTTGAAATTTTTTTTATTCTATATATATATATATATATATATATATATATAAACCCAAGCAACTGCCCACTACAAAATAAATGCAAAACAACCTCAATAATCTATCAATGCAACATAACATCCATAGAAAATCCAACCATAAATAAAGTGTATATCGGATCAACTAAGAATACTTTTAAGCAGCGCTGGTACTTGCACCTAACCTCATTTAAAAACGGCTTATACTGAAACCAAACATCCCTTTCCACATACTTTTGGAAGTTAAAGGATTCAAAACAGAAACCCAAAGTAAAATGGAAAATCCTAGAAAAAACTCACTTAATGACATCTGCCCTCTATGTCTAAGTGAAAAACTACACATTCTCCAGTATCCTAACAGCAACGATTTTCTAAACTGTAGAGATGAATTAGCAGTAATATGCAAACATCGCAGATATTTCTCACTAAAATTTAAGTAAACAATAAAAAACCCAACCAGAACCCCCCCCAAAAGAAAACAAACCCTATACAATACCAACAAAAAATAATGCAGTTGCAACAGAATAGTAGATAAATAAATAAAAAAATATACTTTATATTTATAAAATATGTTGCATAAAGGATAGATTTTATAAAAAATATATTTTATAAAAAACAAAAAAAATAAAAAACAAAAAAAGCACACACCCCAATACAAAATAACATACATTAAATTAACGAGAAACCAACCCCAAAACAAAACAACACCTACCAACCCCTAAACCAAAGGTGCCAGCAGCACCAGCCCTTTCAAGATTAATAGATTAACCTATCATGAACTCTGCCAAAAACAAACACTTAACCCTAAGACCAGTAAAAAGGTCAACGAAACTCAAAATACAGACCAACCCCTCTAACACCCAAAAATAACAAATCCAACACAAATAAACGGTCCTTTCAACTGGATAATTCTCATTTCTAAAAATATCACCTGAGGATGAAGCCAAAACATAATGGGCTGGCTTCGAAACATGAGAAATTTTTTGTGTAGTGATACTATGAATTTAAAAACATTGTAACTACTATTACAATATCACACTCTACATTTGTATCGAGCACTCTTCATAAAAGTAAATGCAAAAAGGTAAATAAACCTACGAGTTCAACAACTTAGTTACAATATATATATATATATATATATATATAGAATTTTTAATTACTTAGTTTTTGGCCATAATAAAATTAGAACAGTGTACATTTGCAAATCATCTGAAGATACCACATGGTAGAAACCTAGGTCACGTAATAATTCATTTACAAATGTAAAAAATATATATTTAATATCTGGCCACTAACATTTGAAGATATTTGTCTACCAGAGTGGCTAACTAATCCCCAATTCTATTTGGTAAAAAAATAAAAAGAAAAAGAACATTGTGACTGATATTAGATTTAAGGCTTCAGAAATATCAGTACTTGCTTGTTCAACAGTTACGTAGCCTAATCGATTAAAGTGATGACTCAACCTTTCCACCTCAAGTCAGAATGTCATTCCCCACCTTAAGCTACAACATCAATGGTTGACCACTTGTATCCGAGTACGATTGTCAGCTAAAAAAAACTTGCCAATCCCTGTTACAAACAAATATTCTGACACATTTGTGTTTATTCAAAACCCACAGAGCCCAACTGTAGGTTAGGCTATACTGCATCTAGCCTCAGTGAACCTTAGTTACAGTGATTGTGAGAGAGCACATCACCAAATGTGATCTACAGTTTGCACAAGGCCAGTCCACTTAAACTTTTCATCATGACGGCTTTATGGCACTGTGGCAGCACAGGCATCAGTGAACAATTCAGTTTATCCATTTTCACTTAAAATGGCTAACCTGTGGTGTGGCTTTCCAAAGATTTTTGCATGCAGAGATCACCTCCCCAGGAGAATACTATCAGGAAGTCACCTTCCAAAATAGACAAATGAAAACTTTCGGAAACTTAGATATAAGAAAATCCTGCTCAAAGACTTTTACAGCATGTCGCTAAAATCACATTTTTTTTTTTTTTTTTTACTTCCACAGATTAAACATGGTTTTGTTGAAAGAAAGAATTGACTTCTTTTTCTGGTCTATGCTCAAGGAGAAGATGTACTCAATGAATATCGAGTTATTGCACCGAGCTCACGTGAATCTTGCAAAGAAAATCTTTTTATCACAAATGATGGAAATAATATTAAAGATGCTATTTGTTAATAATCAAATTCAATAAAATGTTAGTGTAATTTTAATTTCTTGAAAATATGCATTTTTGCCTATGTATCTAATCTAATCTAATCTAAACTTATTTATAAATGGAACTTTGTGTGAGTCCATTATCTATAAACTCCAAAACGGCTGAACTGATTTTCTTGAAAATTTACACGGTTGTACTATAAGCGTCTGCGAGTGTTCTTAGCTAGGTTTTGTTCTTAGCTAAATTTCATACACTCATAAACAAAGACATAAGAAACGATATTCAGAAGTTTCAAAGTTGCAGTTCTTAAAATAGTGCAGAAAATCAATAATATATATATATATATATATATATATATATATAAAAGGCAAGATGTTTGTGTGTGTGTCTGTTTATCTACCTGTATGTCTGTATTTTTTCAGCCCTTTTATTTTAGTTTTTGCTTCAGGTTTGGCTCTAAGTAGGCATAATTGTAGTTCTTAGCTTCAGCCATGATACCATTTACTCAGATGACTTATTTAGCCTTCAAAATTCAGTTTACAACGAAAAAACTTATTTGATATCGATACCAGGAAATCAAAATTTGACTTGCATCCATTCATTTTTCTTTCAGTCTACAGTTTCGCTTTAACTGGAAACAACTATTGCTTTTTAGTCTTTCATGCCAACGTCCAAAGAGTCTGAGCTCCAGGACCATGGATTAGTTTTAAAGCTTTCATTACACCTGAGCAACGTCAGACTATACTGCTAGTATTATAATAAACATATTCTTCATCATGCGCTTATTACTGATGAATAGCAGTTTCTGTATGAAAAACTGAAAAAATATTTTTTGTAATGTCATCGTCATATACAACACGTGTCTAACTATGTAAGATATAACAATAGCACTTATTCTACTTTAGATGCTGTCAGATATAATCAGTGCGTGGAGGTTTGTTTCCAAACGTAGATATCTACAGGGTGCCCTTAAAGTTTGAACATATATAAAATCTTAGCTATATTTATTTTACCTTAACAGATGAAACATGGTTTTGTGGAAAGATTGAACCATAAAGGGTGAATGTGTTAAATTGACGGCTACGTAGAATTATGGCATTGAGTTCATGTGAATCCTTCAAAGTGCATCAACCTTTGTATCACAAATGATGGAAATCATAGTGAAAATTTTTTTTGTTAAATATTCCAATTCAATAAAATGTAGTTGAAAATTTAATTTCTTGAAAATATGTATTTTTGCCTGTGTCCAGACATGTGTTTTATGGTATAATGGATATTAGTTCAGAATGAGAAATCAGAGATCCAAGTTTAAATTCCAGTCAAATTCGTTTCATTCATTTACATACAATTTTTTTTTTTTTTAATCATTTCACCCCGAGCAAGGCGAAAACGCCACTGATGTGCAGGGGGCTACATAAATGTAAAAAAATTAAATAGAAAAAAGTGAGGAGTACAAACTAGTTGGAAAGGAACAATAGAAAGCTGAGAAAGCAGGTGCAATGACAGATACATAGGTGGAGAGAAAGGGAAGGTTATACGGGGGTGGGGAGAGAGCTAGAGTCCAGTGGTTAGTAGATGAGTATTGACTTTGCATTTAAATTTCTGGAGGTTGTAGCCGTCAGGAAAGCAAGAATACGGGAGCGAGTTCCACAAACACTGAGGAGAATGGCAGGGGCACCTGGCCATAAATGGCAGCAGTACTCCATGCACGGACGAATGGTTGACTTGTATATATGCAGGATGGATTCAGGTGGAAAAAACATCCTGGATCGACATAGTGACCCAACCTTCTTAGCAGTAGAGTTTGCTATAGATTCAATATAGTGGTTCCATTTGAGGTCTGAGGACAGGGTAAGTCCGAGGAGGCGTAGTGTATTACTCTCCGGGAGAATCGCTTGGTCCATGCTTATGGGAGGCAGGAGAGGTTGCCTGTAATGGTTGACAGACAGCAGCTTGGTCTTAGACGAATTGAAGTTGACAAGCCACTTCTTGCCCCAGTTCACCACAGAGTGTAGATCCCATTCAAGGTCAGCAGTGAAATTATGTCTGTCTGCCACAACAGGTTTCTTACTGGTATGGGAGTATATTGTAGTGTCATCTGCGTAGATGCCTAAGAAAGGTATTAATCTATCTTTTCTTGCTCCAGCTGTGGGTTAAATAGCAGGACACCTTATTTTTTGCATAAACAACTGAACATAAAATCTTAAACTGTACTCAAGTTTAGACAGTAAAAGCCTTTGCAGTTTATTTAATAAATACCCTTTTTATTTAAAAGACAGACAGGCAAAATTAGGCATTTATTTTTAAGAGTCAACTGAATAAATGCCTTCCTACTTTATTTAATAAATACCCTGTTTTTATTTAAAGGCAGACAGGCAAAATTAGGCATTTACTTTTTTAAGAAACGCAGTGGAATAAAAACTTTCCCAGCTTATTTAATAAATACTGTGTTTTTTTATTTAAAGGTGGATAGGTGAATTCAACTATTTAATTTACTTTGTCCTAATATTTCTTAAAAAAACAAAAAAGTTGATAAATAGAAAATCCGATCAAGTTGAATCAAACATGTATGCACTGTTGTGCATGAATGTGACTAAAGAGTCAATATTCAATTGGGAATCTGTTTATTCAACTTGGATTGCTAATTTCCTTTTCTCCGTGCAGCAATCTTAGAAATAAACCTAGAAGAAATCATTGTCCATTGTCTGTGAGAGACAATGGCTGACTGTCAGCTCTGTTGTGTTTGGGAGACGTTGTAACATTCCGCCCGCCCCAAGCCCACGCCACTAATCTGCGGCAAGAGAGTAACCCGGAACATGTAGGACGGCATTGTAAACTATTCTATTCACACTAACAAACATAGATGGCTTCATGAATGTAAACACACATCTGAAGGCATTTAGAAGCTGAAATATATATTGCGCAGGAATATCCTTCGATGTGCTCATTACTTGAGAGCAAATGTTCAACTGGAATATTTGAATTTTCCATTGAAATTATACAGAAGTGAGCAAACACTTATAAAATATGATACTATGATACTAACATTGTCAGACATATTATATTTCTGTATAGGGTTGGGACAATTAGCAGTTTCTGTGAAATAAAACATTTTTCTTTTAATTTATTTCTGATCATTATATTTCAGTTGTTAGAAGTGTATCAATCAGTTAAATGCCATACGTGATACACACTTGTGTAATCATGTCTTGACATGACTGACTAGGCAGAAGATTATCCCACAGTAGGTTGCCATTACTTTCTACGGTAGACTGGTTGCTGCCCAATCTATCCTGCTATTTTACCCATAACTGGAGGAAAGAAAGGGAGTAATACTTTTTCCCAAGGGTATTTGCACATATGTGTAAATTTCCAATTTCTTTTATAACTGTATGTTTTTTTTTTTCTATTTTCATTCCGTTTCAGAACTATTAATAATGAATACACAAGAACACATCTTTGTTGATCCACTCCCAGGATTTCTTTGCATGGTATTTTCTAAAAACAAAGGTTTATCAGCAAAAGATCAATATTTGGCTATACTTCTGAGATGTAGTAATATTTACATTATTTACATCATTGATCTTGCCATATTTACGACATTTTAAATGCTACAAATTTTCTTCAGAAGCTAGGAATTTTCAACCGAATGCTTTATTTCAATCCCTGGGGTAGATTGTTCTTGTTGTGATGCCACTTCAAGATGCCATGTAGTTATCTCCCTTTAACTCTCTAAGTTATTTGTTCACTACTGTAGCCAGGTATTGAACTCTCAAGTCACTGGAACTAAGCAACATCTATATCCACTCAGCAAGGTGTCCTTCAGGACATCAGTGTGAGAATTTTGGGGACTTGTAAACCTAATGTCTCAGTATCCTATTTTTTTACCAGAGCTCATGTTGCAAACTTCAAAAGCTAATGATTTTCTCTAGCACTCTGTATTACTGGTTCCCATATTGTGTTCATTTCTATGCTTGGCCAGCTTAGGAGATTTTTGTGACCTGGCATATGTGCTGGTTCCTTAATTTTATGAAGTTACGAACTTATAAAAAACCATTTTTACTAGAGCTCATATTGCAAACTTTGACACTAATGATTTTCTCTAGCACTCCGTATTACTGGTTCCCATAGTGTGTTCATTTCTATGATTGGCCAGCTTAGAAAATGTTTGTGACTAAGTGTTTGTGCTGATTCCTTAAGTTTAGAGTGATTGATATAAAAACTGCAGTTCAAAATTCCTAGCACATTTTTTTTTAATAATTGTGTGGCCCCAAGCAAGGCATTTTACTGCAACTGTTGTGCAGGGGGTTACATAGGAGGAATGTTATGAGAAGAAGTGAGAGGTTACAGGGGGTGTCAGGAAGAGAGTAGGAGAAGGATGAGAATACTGAAGCGGACGGAGAAATGAGCATGAGAGAGAGGATGCAGGTTAGTGGGATAGGAGATGACTATTGACTTTACATTTGAATTCTTGAAGATTGTAGCTGTCGGGAAAGCAAGTAAGCAGAAGGGAATTCCACAGGTGGGAAGTGCAAGAAAAGAATTCGCATTTAAAATTTCTTGGTTTCACAGTAAAAGGGTGGGACCTAGTTGCTAATCTTGTGGCTCGAGGAAATCCATATATAGGGAGCACCAGTGAGCTAAGTTCATCGGAGCAGAAGCAGTGAAAGTATTTGCAAAAGAGACACAGGGAAGCCACAGTGCATTGGTGAGAAAGCAACTGTATCCTAGCTGCCAAGTTGGGATCGATCACATTACAGATTCTCCGTTGGGTTTGGTTGAGGACACCTAGGTGGATAGCAGGAGCACCCGACCAGATAATTCAATGCACGGGCGGATGGTAGATTTGTATATGTGCAGGACTGTTTCGGATGGGAAAAACTTCCTGAACCTACACAGAGAACCGACTTTCTTAGCTGCAGATTTAGCTATAGATTGTATATAGTTATTCCACTTGGGAGTCTGATGTGAGAGTTAATCCAAGGAGGCGCAGTGTTTTACTATCTGAGAGAGAAGTGTGATCCATGTTAATGGGCGGGAGGAATGATTGTAAGAAAGCTAGAGCATACAATGGCAGTAATGTCATAAACATAATAAAGATAAGGACAACAGTCCGAACAATGTAGATAATGTAAAAGATCAATAGTTTATTTGAGCTTAACCTTTAGTCTTTTGCATTATCTTCCCTTTCCACTGCATTCTTTTTCAAGGCCTTTTAATTGCAGTAGCCTTATTGTTAATTTCCCTCAAAGTTGTTTTCAGTTGCCATAGCAGGATATGATAACACAACTATGAAATTCAAATTCAGGGATCAGAGACATCTTCAGTGGTGAGATAAACTTTTTTTTGTAAAGCAAATGAAGTCACATCCAGAGTGATAAAGGTTAAGGAGTGCATTCAGTTACCAGTGCAAAAGATAATTCCTGAAATGATTCGAAATGCTTTCCGCAATGGGATACAGATGAAGTGTATAGAAATTTTTAATAAAGTTTTCGTTGTAAGATTTATGATTATTTGTTTTGCATCATAATTAAGTAATAAACATAAAACTGTCAGTTTTTAAACATTTTTCTGATTTCATCAAAATAATTTATTCTTGAAAACCCCCATATTCTTTCTTTTAATGCAATGTCACTTCAAAACAGACGCAATCATAGCTCTCCCCAGAATTTGAACAGTTCTCCAATCTGACAAACACAGCCTTTACATTGGCGATAATAATGGTAATCTCTAATGATAATATTACCCATTTCTTTATAAAGAAATATTTAGTATTGACTGAGTTACTATTAAAGTTACACTTTCCTTCCCACTCTGACCATCAGGTTGAGATCAATGCTTAGTACTTGTTCTCATCTCTAATATTAATCTTATTCATTTCTTTATAAGACAACGTTCGATATTCATTGAGCCAGTACTACTGATGTTTTTTTTTTTTTTCTTTTTGCACCATGGTCATTGGGATAGGATCAAAGTGTAGTATCTGTTCTTAGATACTCACTTCCTGCCCACTGGCCAGGAAGGAATGACCAGCTAAGGCTAGCTTTGTACCCAGTTACCGTATAAGCAGAGGCTGGATAATCTTTGACCAATGGCCTGAGCGTACGCACTCAGGTTCTCCACGTTAAAAACTGACCTTGTGTCACAACTCACTCCAGTGGGGGAGTGGGGTAAATATCAAGTGTAGTATCTGTTCTCAGATACTCACTTCCAGCCTGCCAGCCGGGTTCAAAGCAATAATCAGCTAAGATTAGCTTTTGACCAGTTTTAACAAGCATGACCAGCTTTGTACCCAGTTACCACATAAACAGGGGCTGAGTAATCTTTGACCAATGGCCTGAGTGTACGTTAAAAACTGACTGTGTCATAACTCACTCCAAGGGGGGAGTAGGGTAAATCAAAAGTGTAGTATCTGTTCTACTAATCTCCATTATTAATCATAATACTATCCATTTCCTTATGTAGAAACATTTAACATTCACTGAACGAACAGCCAGTGCTACTCAAGCCACTCTTTATCATGCCCCAGCCATTAAGCTGGGACCAAAGTGTAGTACCTGATCTATTCATCTCTAATAGTAATCGTAATAATAGCGGTTTCCTTATTTGGAAACATTCAATCTTCACTGTTGATTGGAATCTTTGAAAAACTTTCTCTTAAAAACAATTTCTCAGGAAAATAGCCTTCTCAAATCCAATGTTACCACTCTTTCCACCACAGACAACGTCATTCCTAACTTTTAGTTCAAAGTAGTGTGAAATGTCAACAGCTTAATTACATCATTATTTTCTCTTCATGTAATGTGTTATCTGTTTTAGCTACTGCTGTCCTCAAGTGATGTGGTTTTGGTTATTTGGTACAGTTCTTTGTGATTCTGTATAACGGCATATCAACCTCAGTGGGTTATTTAATGCCAAAAAGATGCTGTTTTTAGGGTTTTTTTAATATTCAGTTATAGAGAGAAGGCTGATTTAGTCAGATTTTGATGAAAAGTTTTCTGTCTTCTACTTTTGTATTCAAAAATGCTTTGCAGAGAATTTTTGTCCTTCAAAAATGTATTCTTGGCTATATTTTTCCTTCAAAAACGTATTCTTGGCTATATTTTTCCTTCAAAAACGTATTCTTGGCTATATTTTTCCTTCAAAAACGTATTCTTGGCTACATTTTTCCTTCAAAAACGTATTCTTGGCTACATTTTTCCTTCAAAAACGTATTCTTGGCTATATTTTTCCTTCAAAAACGTATTCTTGGCTATATTTTTCCTTCAAAAATGTTTTCTTGGCTATATTTTTCCTTCAAAAATTTTTATTTTTGTACAAAAGTCTATTTTTATGTATATATTTCTATAAAAGTGTATTTTTATATCTTCATAGTGTTTTGAGCCTAGTTTACAGGTTATCTATTTTCCCATAGCTGGGACCCCCAACAGGTGCTACCACTCTGAGTCAGGGTGGCCCGGATAACAACAACAATTAAGAGGTGGTTCTTTGCTCCTCACAACCTCCCAATCAGAGGCCTTGCTGCTGGATGCAGTTTACCGTCATGCCCAGGAGACATTTTCAATCATGGCCTTGATTTTACCCACAAATTCATGGGTTCTTTTCTTATCAGAACTATCAGAATGAGTTTTCCGAGCTGCTGTATCTTCATAATCACTGTCAGATTCAACCAACACTTTCCTCAATTCTCTGCATTGTCCTCAGACTGACACACACAATTACCCCTGGTGCAAATGCTAAGCAGTACAGCATGCCACGTCAAAATTTCTGGCAAGTGAATTGCATCATCATTCTCTTTTTCTCAAAGATGGTGCCCATCTGACTCAACTATACCATATGGGCAACAAAATTTAAACAAAAAATGCAGATGCACAAAAAAAAAAAAATAAAATAAAAAATATATATATAAAATGGTGGTAATTTATCCATCATATCTTGTAGATAGATTAATAGATATTATTATATTCAAATCAATATTTTCATGATAAAACTGGTATTAACTAATGTAAACAATTTTTTCAGTTAAATTTACATTTATCATGTGTGAAAAAAATCATGTGACTTTTGGTTTTATCCAAATTAGAAATATTGCTGGCTTACTTTGAGGATGTCAGGTGTTATCACAATAAGTTCTCCATGAAATTATTTGTAAATAAACACAAAGAAATACAGTGAATAGAAACACGTTTTAATTCAACTGAGAGAAGACATTATTTTAAACGTTAATATGGCTACTTTGATATTCAATAATATTCGTCAGTTTTTAATTCCATTGATTTTGAGAAATTTTCTACAATATCAAATTTAATATTACTCAATCCAGTTTTTATTGATTCTCAAAGAGATTTTTTTTTTT